>JBBYHL010226529.1:0-72825 GCA_038381835.1 Adansonia madagascariensis
GCATAAATGGTCCTTTTAAGCTTTTACCACCCTTAAATGCACCCATAAACATTTTTCTTAACAAACATACAAATATGGCATGAACATAAATGGATTTATCATTATGCATAGGGACATGGACATAATCACAATGTTTACATGGAGAATGCATGGACATATGAATCATTATCATAATGCATGAAAATATCATAAAATGCATTTCATGCATGATTTTAATCATAAAATGGCCCATTAACATGAACATGTATGAGTACACTAACATGCATGATGAGGTTGCCATAATCACAATAATTTCTTCGAAAATGCATGGACATGTAAATCATGATCATAGTGCATGAAAATATCCTAAAATGCATGAATCATTCATAAAATAAAGAATGCTTGGTATGGGATAACTAACATAAGCAAGAATAAGGAAAACCACGTGGTGAAAACAATCATAAATTATGCAAACTTATTTTGAAATCTATGAAAACAAGATTTTCACGATGAAAAGTTGATTTTAAAGAAACTTCTAATAAAAATTAGCAAAGAAAACCAAAAGAAAACATTTGAAGATCATAGCTTAAGATTTGACCATAAACATTGCCTTTACACCTTTGGCTCAAACCATCACCTAAGCATGGCTTAGGATCCTCAAGCTCACATAAGATGAAGAGAAAAATGATCAAAAATAAAATAGAAAGCAAGTGAAGAAACGACCTTAGATCAGACTTCAAGAAACTCTCCCTTTTTCTTTTTGCTTTTTTTTTCCTGCTTTTTTCTATTGAGAACTAGCTCTCTCCTCTGTTTTGGATTCCCCAAGAGGTTTAATACCTTCCTTGGTTGATCACTTCTTATCCCTGAGCACAACCACTAATTTCTTGAAAACTTATGTGTCGTAACGTCGTCTAGATATGAATCTTGATCAAGCTTAACTTAAATAGCCTTTTTTATATTTATTGATATAATACTATTTTATATTCTTTTATTTTTATGGGCCATATCATTATTAATATTTTCTTATTTCTAGGGATTTGGTGATCGAGATGAATTATTCACTCAACTTAACCTTAAATAGTCATTACAAAATGATTATTTATTTGGAGTTACCACCAAGCTATGTGGGCTAGGTGAGATTGGTCACCTACCAGAGTTCATATTTTAAAGGTTACAAAATCCTAGAATACTAACTCTGAGGTCCGTAATCATACTAGAGATAATATAAAAGGGTTTGGGAGTTGGTTACAATCATAAGTAAGGATCAACCTTCTAATAGTGCTCGAAAATTGATACCTTATTAATTGCATGTTAACTTGAATTTTAATTTTTATTCGATTTCAACATATGGCATTTTATTGTAACTACTAAAATAATATTTTATGTAACCAATTCATTATTTCATGTCAAAAAATCGGGTTTTGAAGAAAATCAAAATCTTTTATGTACCCAATTGGAGGACTGGTGGAACAAGAAAGTTTTTCATCATTCTCTGTTGTACCCTACCAGAAAACCAAAGAAACTTAAAGGATGTTACAATATTAAAATATCTTTTGCACCCCACTAGAAGCCGGAGGAATGCGAAAGGTTTTATTTTTTCAAAATTTATGAAAAATCTTGATTTTACATTGAAAAAGATATGTCATTATTAAAATAATTCGTAGAACCCCTCTCATATTTCAAAAGAAATTTCATGTATTATTTTAACTTGGAGACATTGCCTTAATTTTTTTAAAAAAATTGATTTTATTACAAATATTAATAGAGTATCCTAAGGCCGAAATATAGTTTTAAAAATGATGAACTTATCCCTAATGTGTACCTTCAACATGAAAGTATTCCAATAATCACATAGGACTTGGTTCTAATGCAACATTATCAAAATACCCTTAAGGTACACTTTTGACATAAAAATATTTTGGTAACCCTAAAGGACTTAAAATGATCATAAAAGGTGGACCTATCCTAAATACAAACCTTTGGCATCAAAGCATCTTGGTAACCATATTGGACTCGATTCTAGGAAAAATTACCAAAATACCTCTAGGGTATACTTTTGATATAAAAGTATCCCAATGACCCTAAAGGACATGAAAAAGAATCATAGAAGGGTGAACCTATCCTCAATGCCCAATTTTGGCATAAAAGCATCTTGATGACTACCTAAGACTCAGTTCTAGAGAAATTATCAAACTGCCACTAGGGTGTACCTTTAATGTGAAGGTATCCTATAACCCTAAAAGACAGGAAAAAAGATCATAGAAGGGTGAACCTATCCTAAATGCATACCTTTGGCATAGAAACATTTCGATGACTACTTAAGACTTGGTTCTATGAAAATTACCAAAATGCCTTTATGGTATACCTTTAACATGGAAGTATCTCGATAACCCTAAAATACATGTAAAAAATCATAAAATGATGAACCTATCCTAAATTTATACCTTTGGCATAGAAGCATCCTGATGACTACCTAAGACTCAATTCTAGGAGAAATTACTAAAATACCTTTGGGGTATAACTTTGACATGAAAGTATCTTGGTAACCTTAAAGGACTCAAAAAGCTAAGTGATGATGATTTTTACCTTAAATGAGTGGTTTGGATTTCAAAAGTGACCTAAAATGAAAACATGCAATTAAATTCCTAAATTTTCAAAATTGCATTTTGTACCCTAATGGAGAACTGAAAGAATATGAAAAGTTTTAATATTTTCTACATCCCACTTGAGGACTACTAGATTGCTGGAAATATTCTAATATATTCTAAATGAATAATTTTTTTTTGGGTTAGAGATGACCATCTTGACCAAAAATGCTAGATTTTCCTGATAGTCCCTAAATTTTTATAAATTTGCAAATTGGTCCCTAAACATCAAATAAATTAAAATAAACACAAAAATCACATCCATAATTCACAAGCAAGGTTTCATGACTTTCCTTTAGCCTTAGAACAAATTTTTCAACAATTACAAAAGTCCATAAACTTGTTAAAATTACCAAAAAACCTAAAAAATACAAGAAAATGTATTTCTACTTGATAAAATGCATTAAATTCATTCTTAAAAGGTATATGTAGGTTTTAACCAAGCATGGGATTGCAAGAAATTGTTTTACATTTTTTATTTTTTTGACAAATTAGTCCATAAAATTTTTATATTTATAAAATAGCCATAAAAATTAAAAAAACATCACATACATTTACATGAATTTTAGCCAACACCATATAACTCACCAAACATAATTTTCCCAACTCAAAAATCATGTATCCAAGCTTTCAAACATAAACAATATCATAGTAAGAAATCATCAAAAAATAAATATATAAAAATATTATTCCAACATATTAACAAGAAAATACTAAAGAAAATAACATCCATATAATCATATCTACATGACAAATTAAACATTTTAGCATAAAAATGAATATCATGTCAACAATAACAAATTTCATGAGCAAAATTAAACTATTACTAAGAAAATATGCAAAAATAAACAAATAAAAAAAATAGTTCATAGCCATCAAGCTTAGCTTTTCAACATGGATGAAAATCCATAAGCTTAAGCATGATTTTAGCTCACTATTAGGAAGAAAAATGAAGAAATCAACCAAAACCAAAGCTTTTTAGAAGAAAATATACCTTAAAGCTTTATAACTTGAAAATAACTTAGTTTTTTTTTGTCTTTTTTTCTTTTTGAAAATCAATCTTCCAAAATGGAAAATCCTCCCTTTATTTGTAAGAGGCCACTTCAAGAAATCCTGCCTTAAATTGTTTTTTTACCTTTTCTTTTATTTTCAGAACCATTTCTGGTTTCATTCTTTTTAACTTCTACTGAATCGGTTTGCGTTATTGTTTTAAAGGTAATTTATGTAGCATGATTTTTGTATCCAATCTTGGCATGTCTTGGTAGGACCATGCAAAAACATCTCAAAATTTTTGGAACAAACTTATTAATTTTTTCTTTATAGTGGGCATGACAACAGTCCCTATTCTGACTTCTTTTCTATCATCCTTACCATCCCCTAAATTTATCACTTATGTGGATTCTTCATAGGGCAATATTTGTTCATTCTCTCACTCAATCATTTTTAAAAGATCAAGTGCCAAAGTATGATCATTAACATCTTCTTCAAAATTGACCTCATTCAAGTAAATATCTTTTTCAAAAGTACGATTATCCACTTTTTTGAGTGAAAAATCTGTAAAGGTAAAAAATGAGAAAAGAAAAAAATGGGCAAACAAATATATGACATGATTTGTGTATATGTATGTAAAAAGGAAAAAATATTTGTATAAAACAAATTGGACTTAGACAAAAGGTCATGTGGATTTTATTTCTATAAATGATAATTTGGCATTTTAAGTTTTTGCAGAAAGATTCTTAGATGACGAAATGAATTTTTGGAATTACTTTGAAATTGGCTTAAACAATACAATTCTATCAGTACAAGTTTAATTCTTTAGGACATATCCAGAACAGCAAAGATGGATCCCATGATCATCATTTGGTTTTTCCCTGTTTTCTCCAATAAGGGCCATTTGATACTTCTCGAGAGCTTCATTAATTACCATAATGACTCCATTGGTTTCTTTTTCCTCAACTCTTAGATTAACAACCTCTCCATGATAGAAAATTTTATCCAATAAAGGGTAGATGGCTTATTTCTGGCTTGATTATTGACTGATGACTTGGGTTAGCTTCTTTCCCCAAGATATGATTCCTAAATTTCTTTTTTTTATGTCACTCCAGCTTGAAACCCAATACATGCTTGTCTTTATTGCCAATGACATTGATAGACTGATCGATCCCTTGCAAATATTTCCTAAGTCCCTTTCTAACTTAAGCTTTTTTTTCAACTGTAAGCTTGAGACCCATGCCGAAGCTCTTTGAAAGTCTAGGTTTTGGGATTACAGATCTTTCTGTAACAAAGGTGGTGTTAACAATCTTAAAGGATCTGAAAGAGCACTCTTCAACTTTAGCATTTACTTCAACATAAGAGGCATCGGTAAAAGTTATAGCCACGATGTCTTCTTCCCTGGCTAGGTTAACCAACTTTTCATCGACTATAAATTTAACTTTTTAGTACATAGATGATGGGACAACCCCAGCAGAATGAATCTATGCTCGTCGCAACAAATAGTTGTATGTTAGGATGATTTCCATCACATGAAACTCGATCTTAAACAGGCACAGGCCAATAGTTAAAGTGATTAAAATAGTCCATTTTGTTTATCTCATTATCCTATCAAATGCCATAACGATTGCATGGTTTTATTTGATCTGACTGACATTAACTGGTAAATGAGATAACATGATTAATGACATTATGTTCAAAGTCGATCCATTATCAATGAGGACTTTGGGCAATATGGTCTCTTTATAGTGAGTTATCATGTGGAGAGCTTTCGTTGAAGTGTTACCCTTAGTGGGATTTTAGTATCACTAAATGAAATAAAATTGTCAGCAATAATGTTATTTACTAGGTGATCTAGTTTATTTATAGAGATGTCTTAAGGAACATAAACCTGGTTGAGCACTTTCAATAAAGCATTTTGATATGTTTATAAATTAAGCAACAGGGCTAACAAAGAAATCTTTGCTAGTTTTTGTTTCAACTGTTCCACTATGCTATACCCAATGTGTTTAATAAGCTTGAGGAATTTGGTTACCTATTTTTTTTGATCGGCTCTTGCACTTTCACTAGGACATCTTCAATAACTATTGCTTTTCCAAATGTTTATCCCTTTAATTTCATTTTGACACCGGTTTCACCAGTTTTTAAACCATAGACACAACCACTCCGTGTTACATGACTTACCCCAATAATGTCAACAATAGCCAATTAGCTCGTAATAGCCTCTAGAGTTGTCACCATCATATTTCTCCAGTACCTATTTCTTATTTGATACGAAAACAGTATTGGTGCTCCGATAATGAGTCTAAGAGTAACTTTGACTTTAGAAGGTGTGGTTTTTAGCTAGTTAAAATGAATAATAAAAGGGTGACCGATGCCTTATGGTGGCTATAACGGTCTTTTACCAGCCATGTTAACTAATTTTTCTTCCCCTAGTTTAGTTTTTTTTCGAAGAAATAAATTTCTCCATTGTCCATTATTCTTTGGATCATAGCTAAAAAGTCTGGATAAGTTAGCAAAGTATGTCTTGACATCTTATAGAATTTGCAGGAATTAGCACTAGAATCAGATCGATTGTTAGGGTTTCCATGATTTTGACAAAGAATCCTATATTTAGTTAGAATTACCCATAATTTTTCCATTAGAATTCTTACTTTTTAGACCTTTGACTTTTTTCTCACTTTTTTTTAACAATCAAAGCATTAATCCCAGACTTAGGATCATCAGGTAAGGGATTTAGTTCCACATTAGGTGCTGTGCATCATCAAATCAAAAGGCACCCCTCTTAAGAAGACTTTGGACCTTTTGCTTGAAGGCCATACAATTTATGATCGAGTGACCTGTTACTGCATGATACCCATAATACAGATTTGGCTCATACCAGCTATGGTAATTTCCCTTATATAATTTGGAAAAAATAAGGACCACTAACCATGCCTAAAAAAGCTGATCAAACATTCCCTTTTAAAAGTAAAGAAGGGGGTCATAGCAAGGTCTAGGATGGTTAGCTCTTTTGGGCTAGTGGATTGACATTAGGTCTGTTGGTTTTGTGGAAGAGGGTTCGAAATGGTAGTTTGGGGTGCTGTTAGAGTGAAAACTCAGGGTATGTTAAAAGAGTAAGTATTTTGGGTTTGCTGTCTTTCATTTTAGTAATAGGGATAAGGTTTTTGATAGTATAATTGATCAGCATAGTTAATAGAGAGAGTCTCTTCTTTTTTCTTTTCTAGCTTTAATTTTTTTCTTGTAAAAGACTCTACAGTCATGATTTTTTTGGCCTTTACAATTGTCTCAATCATCTATCCATAAATAATGTGATTGATAAAATTCTTAGTTGTATTCCCTACCTACTTATCATAATAGGGGGATGCAAGGTGTTCACGAATACCGTCATGGTCTCTTTCTCAGTTAAGGAAGGCTAAACCTGGAAAGCTATGTTTCTCCATTTTTATGCATACTCCTTAAAAGCTTTTATAGATTTTTCTCCATATTCTGGAGAGTCAGTCTATCGGGCAGTTATTTAGCCATATGTATAATTGTTGAAGAAATGCATTGGCCAAGTCAACCCAGCATTGAATTTGAGTGCGGTTCAGATCATTTTACCATTTTAATGCAGATCTAGGCAAGCTCTTTTAAAAACAATGAATTGAAAGCTTGTCATTCTAGGCATAGCCAGCCATCTTCCTAATTAACATTTTGATGTGGGCCTGAGGGGAAGTGGTGCACTTGTATTTTTCAAACTTGGGCATTTTAAATTTTACTGGGAGTATTAAATTTAGTACTAGACTAAGGTCCTCGATGTCCACATTGCTATATAGTTCAGCCCCTTTAATGTCCTTTAACCTTTTCTCAAAGTGCTATAACTTTTCATTTTCAATCTCTACTTTAGCCTGTTCTTTACCTTTTTGTTTACGTTTTTCCTCTTCCTTAATATAAGGCCAATCGATTCTTCTTGAATAATTGTAGTTCTAATGCTCGCCCCTTGGGAAATGGCATCATGTTTAATAATGATGACTGGTGGTTGATTAGCTACAAGGATATTTTGTTACACATTTTAGGTATTAATCGACTATTCATTTTAAATGTTAGTTGTCTGTTCCTTAGATGGTACCCCTCGAATCCCTTAGTAGGAGTATCAACATTTATCTTTGGCTATTGGCGAATTGGCTTCCCTGCCATTAACAAATCCATCATCCTTGTGATCTGAGATTGTAATTCTTCTTACCTCTTTAGCATGACCTTTTGGGCCTATCGATGACTTTTTTTTAATCTTTCCAATCTTGCCACGTTGTCTTCAGCCATTTTTCTTGTTCTGAATCTAGTATGGTATCGATGAATAGGTAGTGGTTGAGTCAATTCTTTCTAAGTTTGCAATATTAGAACCTTAATAGAATTCCAAATTTCTTTAAGTTAATTAATTTTTATTTATGAGCTAATGAAATTAATAATCATGTATTTATGTACATATGTGTGTATATGTATGAGTATTTGTATGCATGGACTGAGTCTAAAATGTATTTGCAGGGATGCTTGCTTTAATAAAAGATTTTGAACTCATAAATTTTCCATTAACTTTGTGATGAACTGCATATTCATATTATTGATTATGTAGGGATTACATCCAAAGGAAGTCCTAACTTGATCTTATTGTTTTTGAGCTTCATCCAAAAAGTGATGAACAATATGTCTATATTCTCTTATAGGGTTAATCCGTATCTATAGGTTGTAATCCTTTCCATCATTTTCCTTACTTCAATGATAGCTGAGTGGATTTGTTTTGTGAGATGACCTAACTACATTTGTAGGCCAAAAAAATTAGTTGGCCACCTTCTACCATCATATTTGGCCTATAATAATCTCTCAACCTAATATGCATCCAAATCGTGGTAGGCTTGTACAAAGGCACGGATGTCATCTCCTTTGCATTGTAGTTCTAGTCCCATCTCTGTAATAGTTATCATGAGGTCTCATCTTTCTTTAAGCAATTGAGATACCCTTCCATCCTTTCAATATAGGGCAGCTTGAAATTATTCATTCTTTTCAATGGACCTCCTTAACTGGAGACGTGTATCAACATGCTCTCTTCCTTCTCTTTCAAAATAGGTTGCTTAGCTTCTCCTTCCAAAGCTTTAGTCTTCCATACTTGCAACTTTTAACTAAGCTTGCATGTTTCCTCTCTCACTCCCTTAGTAGTACTACTGAAACTCCTAAATATCTTGGCAAGCTTTATTTTTTTGTTTTGTTTAATCCAATCATTCTTCATTAGATTGTACTTTTCTTTCATTTTTAATTTCTTTTGCTTTTGCTTCCATCTTCATTCATAAATAGGCCACTTCCTCTAGAAGCTGATGATTTTTGTCACTTATTTTTTTCATTCCTTAGCAACTTCCTCCTTAATCAAATCAATCTCGAATGGCGTGACAGGCTCTATTTGGATAGATACTCCAAGAATGGTACTATTTAAGCCAGGAATGATTATATTATAGTGTCAAACTCTTTTCCATGCATCATACCCTTGATTGGTCTTATCCATGTACGCACATAACCCTGACTCATGCCTTTCCCTCCAGTGTAAAATGGCTATATGAAATGACTTTCTATTATCCTTACCTGATATTCTAAATCCACACTAGCTAAATTTGAAGGCATGGGGATGAACTGTTGTGAGTTGTATTGTCTTTGAACTAATAATGGCACATAATCCATAGTACTTCATATGCTGAGTAATGGCAAATAAAGTAGATTACCATATTGATAAATAAAGTTTTTTAGTGAAAACCATGGTGCCCTTAAGGCTATGTTCAAAGAAGCTAAGATCTTGAGCATTTCAACCTATTTTCTCTTGGTCCAAGACTTAGGCCATTCCTTTTTGATGAATTCCTGAAGAAGAATTGAATGTGAGAAGTAGGGTTTAATTTTTTTTTGCTTTTTTATGCTAAAAATGACTTTGAGCCTAGATATACAATAACAGAGCACTTTTAAAGAATCTCCCTTGACCTTTTTTTTGTCATGCATTAAGCACTTGAATCATCTTAGCTAGAATTGATGGAGCCAGGTGCATGTTCCTCTTCAACTGGTCAAATAAATCCATTACTGTTGCATCAATATTTCCCAACACTGTCGGGAAAAGAAACATCCTATATATAGCAAGAGCGAATGCATCCAAGGCCTTCTTAAAGTCAGATTGCATTTGGATATATTTTCGTAGAAATTACCATGAAATGACATTGCTGTTCCTTTTTTGCTTTATGTTATGTTGGTCGACTTTAAAATCCAAATCCTAAATTTGACTCAATTTTTTAAGAAAGCCAGTTAGATTACGCTCTTTGCAGTAGATAGGCACTATCTCCAAAGGCCAAAGCCCAAAGAAAGCCAAAATCTCTTCCACAACCGGAGTCATGTCATGCTGGTTAAATGAGAAACATTAAAATTATAGATCCCAAAACTCGATCATAGCCCTGACTAACCATTTATCCATGTGTATTTTTAGCAAAAGAGTAATCTGTCATACTTTTCTATAAATTGGGTTTGCTTTGAATTTCCCCTAATCCCATATTTCAACTAACTCTATCAAATTATTCTGGCAGAGGTCTAAATGTGTGATCCTTAGTAAGTCTACACAAAACCCCTTGGTATACAATCTCTATCCTTTTTCTGATTAAATTCAGACTCAGAACGAACCTCTTCAAACTTCTTGGAAATAATCACTGCATGTTCTGGTTTAGCCATAAAGTTAACTGAAAATTAATCCAAGTCAAAATTCTTTTTAAAGCAAACATTTTTGTATATGCATAAAAGGAAAGAAAAATGCACCAAAAACGAAAAAGAAAATGAGTTATTATCCTTAAGAGATATTAAATTCAAATAAAATTTTGAAACAATAAAAATCATAAATTATTGAAATAAAGTATCAAAATTAACCAAATAAATAAATTTCAAAGTAATGAAAATAACATATTATTCAAATAAAATATTAAAATTATCCAAATAAATAAAAGTAGTAGACTAAAGAGAAAGAGATAGCTTTGTCTCTTTCTGTGTCCCTAATTTTGTTGACACCTAAAATTGGGCATGGTTTTAACTAAAAGGTTAATGTGGTTCACTATATGAGGTTTAGGTCAAACCTCTAATTAGGTTCTCGAATTCTTTAAGCTCCAAAAGCACTAACGTGGTACTTTATCCTTATCGATCGTGGATTTATGTTGCAATAGATTTCATTCAAGTGGGCATGTCTTCCATGCCTCTAACAAGGCTTACACCTCAGACAAGTGTAAGAATCTACACTCAGTAAGCTTTTTGCTAGCCAGACAGAGGCTAACACCTTAGAAGGCAGAGCTACTTCACCCTTTCCTAAAATATTGGGTACCTATGCCCCTCCTATATTTGATGGCGGAGAAACTAATGCATACGTGCATAGTGTATGTGAAGGGACAAATATACCTTTTTATGACACAACATTAAAAATAAAATCCATTACCCCTATCCCCAAAAGAGAAAAAGAAAACATAAAAGGATTAGTGCCAAATAAATATTAACATAATGAAAAAAATTTTCTTAAAGAGGGAATTTAAAATAAAATACCAATTGAAACCGAATTAGTTAAAATTTAGTTAGCATGTAATTAATTTTAGGCTTGAATCTCTAAACTATCCCTAGTGAAGTCGCCAAGCTATCGCAACGTGGCCCCAATACGAATCTTAACCAAGCTTAACTTAAATGGCCTCCACTCTTACATTTATTGATATATCACTATTTATATTCTCTTATTTTTGTTGGCCATATCATTATTAATATTTTTTATTTTTAGGACTGGTTGATCGAGATGAATCGCTCACTCGACTTAATCCTAAATAGTTTATAGAACCTTATTTTGTCTAGGCCTAATTTTGGCATCCCAAGACTCAATTAAAAATATTAAAATCAAAAAAATAAAAATATAAACTAGGGGACGACTGTCGGGTGCCGTGTCACTGGGCATTATTAAGTAACATAGTGCCAAGTGAAAATTTTTTTGGGAAGGTCTAAAATGCCTATGGGTCGTATTAAAGAAAAATGAAAAATGAAGCATCAAATGCTATTTTTCATGGTGTCACCATAGTCATTCAGATGAGTACATTAATCAATTTCCCACTATTTAAGACCAAGTTTAGGCAAATCAAGAAGCCACAGGTACGTACAAGTTATATTGGTGCATAAGTATTGATACAAAGCCTTTACGTCGCCAAAAACTTGAATTTTCACATATAGTATCGATATAAGAGGGTTTGGTATTGATACCTAAAGCATGATATCGATACTTAGCATGTTTGTATCGATACAGACCTTGGCAGTAGCTGAAGTTGTGATTTTTGGCAAAAATGTTTCGATGCACAATCATTAGTATCGATACAAATCCATGGAGGATCGATATATACCTCTAAGTCTCGAGACTGGAAATAATATTTTTCTCTTAGTATCGATACACACCTTATTGTATCGATACTCGTGCGTAAAAAGTGCCTTATTTATTGATACAATATGTTTTGTATCGATACACCAAGGCATTTTTGCCCAGTTTGGATCATTTTTCAATCTTCAAAAATCTCATTCAAACATGTCTTTTACTCCAAGAAACCATCATAAAGCATCAACTTTGGGCTTGTGATCAGATTTAAACCAATTTTGAGAGCCTAAATAGATATTGACAACTGTCACCTTCATAAAATATATGGTGATAAAAGGGCATGTTAGTTATATCTTTAGTTGCAAGTTGTTACAACCTTTCTGCCCCTTTCTCATCATGGTAGGACCAATGAGAAGAAGACCAACTGAGCATGGTAGCTAGAGATTTGCCCTAGTACAAGAATGAAAGATAAAAAATGCCCTTACTTTGTCTCGTAAAAGCATTGGCTGAGCATTGAATTTAAATTGAGGGACTTTCAGCAATCTAAAAGAGAAGAAAAAGCTTTCAGCTATTCCTAAAGAGCTCTTCATCAATTCAAAAAAAGGCTTCAGCCATTCCGAAGAATTCTCTATCAATCTCCAGTCCCAAAACTTTTTCAAAACACTATTCCATTATCTTTCAGCCTCAACCATCTTTCATTCCCATAGCTCCCCCCAAAACACCACCAGAAAACCTCCAAAAACTCAACCTTTCTCACACTTTCACCCATAAAACACCCCACTACAAACCATATTACCAAAAAGCTTATTTTTTTTATTCTTTTCTTACTAAATAATAGCAAAAAAAGAGAGAAAAGGAACTAAGTTTGAAGTCACTACTTTGTTAAGTAAAAAAAAGCATTAAAAAGTTCAAAACACTGATGAGTAAAGTTTGACAAGCTTTTGTGAGGGCCAGAATAGTCTCAAAGATCAAGATCAGAGCAAAGAAATCATTCATCCATCTTGCTGCTGCTACAATCATGGCACAATTTGTAGCACTACCTATCATTCTTAAAAATGGTCCAAGAGATGATTGATCGATCCAAGATTAAGTTCTACGAAGAGTAGGACAAGGTCTATCTATTAATACCACAGATAGAGAGAGGCCTACTGACCTTCAGATCTCAAGTTATCTATCCCTTATAAGCATGAAAAAAAAAGAGCTAATAAAAGTTTTAGGCAGTATGCTTTGAGATGGATGGAAGAGGCTACCAAGATTCATCCATTATTGACAAAAAAATATGACTGTTAGGTTCATCAACACATTGCAAGCACTTTATTACAAAAAAGTAATGAAAAGCAAATAAGCTTTGCAGATGTTGTTACACTCTGTGGAATGATCGATAAGGCTATAAAAAATGATCAAATAAAAGAAATATCTACAAAGACAAAGGGAAAGGAAAAATGAAGGCTAGTCAACAACCAAAATCTAGCACTGAAGCTAGTTCATCTTAAACTCGTGCTAAATTAGATCTAAATAGAATGGTTTTTGAAGAGAACTGTGAGATTATAGAGAACATAGATAAAGTGAGGACACCAATGAATTTGGTCTGGCAAATCTTGGAGTAAGCTAAACTAGTTAATGTAGCAGAAAGGATAAAGAAAAGAATTAATGACTTCTATGATTTCCATAAGGTTTACAACCATACTTTTTAAACACGCAAATAGTTTTGCACTATGTTTCAAAGGATAATGAACAAAGGTAGCATCAAATTCTGTGATGAAAAGTGAACCCCACATACTAAGTTTGCAAATGCAATGTCATTTGTCAACACTATGGAAGAAGAAGGGAGCAATCCTTCTTACGGGGTTAAAAGGCCATTGATCTTGTATGACAGCTAACCGAGAGTCAAAGCTATCCATGTTTAACCTATGCCAAAGATAATAATTCAGCTTTTATCTCCTTTCCTTTATAAAGACAATATGACAGCTCTTTGGAACTATGAAAAATAAAACCTTAATCATCGAAGAATCAAGTTAGCAAGCCATAAATATTGACCTTTTAGGGGTCAGCCACCTAACTTGGAATGGCAAATGTTACGCCCTAGCAGCATCGAGAAATAAAGCTCAATAAGAAAATACTAATCTCGTTCCTCAAGCATCAAAATTCATAACCAAAAACTTAGATACAGTAGCTATCAAAGAGTTAGTGAATGAGAAAAAGGCTATAGAATTCTTTAATTTCATTAAGCACAGTAAATATAGCATCATCGATTAGTTGAATAAGCAACATGCCAAGATATCTACGTTGTCACTACTGTTAAATTCTGAAGCTCATAGGAATGCCCTCCTTAAGGTTTTGAATGAGGCCTATGCCAGATACCGAAGTTAAATGTTGAGATTTTAATTGTTAAATTCTTATCTTTTCATAGGTTTTAAGCTATAATTGATGAAATTACTTTATTTTGTGTTTAAGGTGTAAAAAGGGCTTGGAAGAAAGAAAAAGGCTTAAAAGAGTTGGTTAGAGTAGCCCAAGAAGAGAAAAAAGAAAGCTATTATGGATATTGCGTGGGCACGCTCTACAGGTAGACAACTTAAATTAGAATTTTGGTTTATTTAGAATTCTAAGTGAGTAGAATTTGTAACTGATCAGAATTTAAGGAAATTTGGGGAAATTGTAATGGGTATATAAAGGAAAGAAGAAAAAGATTCTAGGGGATGATTTTTCTAGGGTTTTTGACTTTTTCTTTTAAGAGAGATTTTTTTCTTTTGGAGAAAGAGGGAATAAGAAGATAATGTATGGCTAAATTTTTTTCAACTAGTCAAGGGTTTTGTATCGAAGTTTGATTCTCTACGACTGTGAGATCTAATTTAGGTTTATATTATTCATTATTCTTGAATATTTGTCTTTTCTTCTATGCTTAATAAACATGATTGTCATTATTGATTGCATGTTTGGTACCGCATTTGATTGATAGGATAATCTATAGCTAGTTAGAAAATCAAATCTGTAATTGTTCGATTATTCTAATAAAAATGGCAACTAACTTGGTTAGGAAGAATTCACAATCTAATCTAAATAAACCTTCTCATGAGTTTATTGATTAGAATTGGTGATTCCCTTCTCATTATTAATGTTATTTATACATTGAAACACTTAGATCGTATCTAGGGTTTATGTAATCAATAAGGGAAATAATTACCAGTCGTACCTTGATTATCAAATAACTAAGGAGGGGTAGGGAGTTAGGTCGTACCAATACCTATAACCAATTTATTCTCAAATAATGAATATATCTTTGCATCTGTGATCAGTTGTGAGAATAAAACTTGCAATTAGATCTTTGGCTAGTGTTTGTGTGATATTGACGTTTATTTTAGTTTAATTTATCCTGCATTCTTAATCGATCTTTAGTTTATTTATTTCATTTATTTTTAGTTGACATTATAAAATCTTCATTTTATTTTGTTGATTTTGTAAAGAAATCAGATCTTACTATTCCTTGTGGAGACGATCCTACTTATCACTATATACAAAAATCTTATTAGAGTAGGGAAATTATTTTTGTTGGATTCAACACCTACCAAATTTTGGAGCCGTTGCTAGAGAATTGGTGCTAAAAGATTTATTTCCTTGATTAGTTTATTATTAATATTATTGTTTTCGTGTGCGTTTTATGCCTCGTTCTTCTCATATAGGTGAATTACAATGCGATCTAAAAATTGAGAAGACAGCTCGACAGTTAATGAAGGAGACTAGGCAAAGGCATGCTATAGAGGTAACATTGTCATTGTCAGAATTAGATTTGGCCATTGATCCATACAGTTCATCTAGCGATCCAGAAGACGTAGATGAAATAATAGCTGAAGAAAGAACTTTTCAGGACCTGGCTGCACCAAATCTAGACCAGCAACCCCTTTGCATTGAATATCCTAATATAGAAGTTCCTTTTGAGTTAAAATCTAGACTTATTCACTTACTTCCAACTTTTTATGGTTTTGCAAATGGAGACCCTCACAAACACCTCAAGGAATTCCATACGATCTGCTCGACAAGGAGACCTCAGAGTGTTACTAAAGAATAGATAAAGCTAAGAACCTTTCTTTTCTTATTAGTTGATAAAGCAAAGGATTGGCTATACTACTTGCTAGCGGGATCCATAACTACTTGGAATGAGATAAGGCAACAATTTCTTGAAAAATTTTTCCCTGCTTCAAGAGCTGTAAATATTAGAAAGGAAATATATGGCATAAGGCAATCTCACGGAGAGACCTTTTATGAATATTAGGAGAGATTTAAACAATTATGTGTAAGTTGTCCTCAACATCTAATTCCTGAACAATTATTATTTAATATTTTTATGAAGGTTTGTTACCAATGGACAGGAGCATGGTGGATGTTGCAAATGGAGGCGTACTAGTGTAAAAGACTTCAGAAAAAGCTAAGAGGTTGATTTCTATTATGACTGCGAACTCGCAACAATTTGGCTCCAAGCAAGACTACCCTGTAAAGAGGGTAAATGAGGTGAGTGAATATTCTGTGCAACAACAATTAAATAAATTAACATCTCTTGTCGAAAAATTGGTTGTAGGGAATATGCAATAGGTAAAAGCATACAGCATATGTACAACTTTGTGTCATACAACTGACATGTGCCCAATGCTTCAAGATGATCCGAATGAACAAGCTAATGCCATTGAAGGATTTCCACGCTCACCAAGACAAAGATATGATCCCTATTCAAATACCTAGAACCCAGGATGGAACGAACATCCAAATTTTAGCTATGCGACAAACCATCTAGATTCCAATCACAGTATCAAGCTAGACCATATTTTTCTCCACATCATTCTTCATCAAAACAAGGTACATCTATTGAAGATGTGTTTCAATCACTTACTAATAATATGAAACAATTTCAATAGGAAATGAGGACTGCTATGCGTGATATGAGAAATAGAGTAGATTAGTTGGAGGCTGCGATAAGCAAAGGGAATTCGAAAGGGTATGAAAAGCTACCATCTTGACCAGAAGTCAATCCAAAACAAAATGCGAGTGCGATCACTTTATAAAGCGAAAAAAAACTAAAAGAGCCTAACAAAAAAAATGTAAAAATGTGAATTAGAGAAGGAACTTGAAAAATATAAAGAAAATCTTGGACTTGTAAATGTATAAATGAAGGCTCCAAGTGTAAAGCCAAATAAAACTTTTGTACCATCTCTTTCATTCCCAAGTTGATTTGCAAAATCTAGAAAAGAAGAGTAGGAAAAAGAATTCCTTGAGACTTTTCTCAAAGTTAAGGTAAACATACCACTTCTTGATGTAATTAAACAAATTTCTCATTATGCTAAATTTCTTAAGGAGTTATGTAGTACCAAGCGTAAATTAATTGGCAATGAGAAAATTCAAGTTGATGAGAATGTATCAACAGTGATACAAAAAATTACCTCCGAAGTGTAAAGATCCTAGTATGTTTACTGCTCATTGCAAAATTGGTAGTATGAAAGTGAATAGAGCAATGTTGGACCTAGGTGCATCAATTAATGTTATGCCCCTTTCAATTTATAAATCCTTAAAGGTTAGGCCATTAAAAGAAATTAGGGTGATAATATAATTAACTGATAGGTCTAATGCATATCCTGAAGGAATCCTAGAAGATATTTTAGTTCAGGTTAATAATTTGGTTTTCCCTGCTGATTTCTACGTGCTTGACATGGAGGAAGATGGCACTATAAATTCTGCCCCAATACTATTAGGGAGACCATTTTTAAAAACTTCAAGAACTATTATAAATGTATATGAAGGGACATTCACTATGGAATTTGATGGAGAAATTATTAAATTTAATATATGTGATGCCATGCGATATCTTAGTGAAGAACATACTGTGCTTGCTTTGGATGGAATTGATCTTTTTGTGCAAAGAATTTATGACTTGGCAGGTGATGATAATGTGAAGGTTACACTTAAGAACAGTCTTGACAATGAGAAACTAAAAAAATACAAATGGAGTTATTTTTAAATGATCTTGAGCATGCCATTCTTGAATTAGAATCCTTACTTAAAAAGAATGTTGTATCTTATGTTAAATTACCTTTTTCTCACTCTAAACTTCTTCCTTCTCTTGTGCAAGCACCACAATTGGAGTTGAAGCCATTATTAAGTCCCTTTAAGCATGTCTAGTTAGGAGAAAAAGAAACATTACCAGTTATAATCTCTAGCAAACTAGACATGTCAAAAGAAGAACGATTACGTCGAGTGTTAAAAGAGCACAAAGAGGCTATAGGGTGGACAATAGCAGATCTTAAGGGTACAAGTCCATCTATTTGTATGCATCGAATATTGTTAGAAGAAAGAGCTAAACCTATAAGACAAGGCCGACGAAGATTGAATCCACCTATGATGGAAGTAGTCAAGAAAGAGGTTTTAAAACTACTCGATGCAGGTATAATCTATCTTATTTCTGATAGTGAATGGGTAAATTCTCTCTTAGTGGTCCTAAAGAAAACATGGATAATAGTGGTTGAAAATGAAAATAGTGAGTTATTGGCCACTTGAGTACAAAATGGATGGTAGGTTTGTATTGATTACAGGAAATTGAATGCCACTACTCGAAAAGACCATTTTTGCCTGCCCTTTATTGATCAAATGTTAGAAATATTGGCTGGAAAATCTCATTATTGTTGTCTTTTTGGTTACTCAGATTATCATCAAATTCCAATTGTGCCAAAGGATCAAGAAAAGATGACATTTACTTGTTTGCTTATCGACGCATGCCTTTCGGGCTGTGTAATTCTCCAGCCACATTCCAAAAGATGCATGGTCAATTTTGGAAAACATTGTTGAGGTATTCATGGATGATTTTACTGTTTATGGTGATTCTTTTGATTCATGCTTGAGTAACCTTGCAAAAGTGCTTAAAAGATGTGTCAAAACAAACCTTGTTTGAAATTATGAAAAATGTCATTTTATGGTAGATCAAGGGATTATTTTGGGGCATGTAATATCTTCAAAGGGTATTGAGGTTGATTAATTAAAGATGAATGCTATTAGAACCTTACCTTACCCCATAAATTTATGAGAAGTTCGCTCTTTCCTTAGACATGTAGGGTTTTATTGATGGTTTATCAAAGATTTCTCAAAAATAACACTGCTATTATGCAAGCTTTTCTAGAAGGATACGGTGTTTGAATTTGATGAGGCATGTATGGCAACTTTTGACAAGCTCAAGAACGTCTTACATCAGCTCCTATAATACAACCACCAAATTGGGAACTGCTATTTGAGATCATGTGCGATGAAGTAACCATGCAACGGGAGCTATTTTTAGATAATGAGTTGGTCGAGTTACACATGCAATATATTATGCTTCCAGGACACTTGATAGTGCTCAATGCAATTACTCAACAACAGAGAAAGAACTTTTATCCATTGTTTTTGCTTTAGAAAAGTTTCATTCTTATTAACTTCGTATTAAGGTGATAGTTTATTCTAATCATGCAGCTCAAAAGTACCTGTTAGCTAAAAGAAGGCAAAACCTAGATCGATAAGGTGGATGCTCTTGTTAGAAGAATTTAATCTAGAAATACGTGACAAGGAAGGAGCTAAAAATTTTGTTGCTGACCATTTGAGAAGATTAGTTACGAGTGAAGAACCAAAGCTATTGCAAGATGAGCTCCCGATGAACAACTCATGATAGCTCAACAGAGCATTCCATGGTATGTAGACATTGTAAATTATTTAGTTACTAAAACATTGCCTAATGAGCTAACAAGTGCTTAAAAAGCTAAAATCAAGAGTGATGTGAAATATTATATATGGGATGACCCATATTTATGGAAACATTGCTCTAACCAAGTTATTTGAAGGTACGCTTCTGAAATTGAAATTCCTTCCATTCTTTAATTTTGTCACTCTTATGCATGTCGAGGACACTTTGGTCTAAAAAGAACAGCTAGAAAAATCTTAGAATATGGATTCTATTGGCCGGCTATGTTTCATGATTCATATGTGTTTTGTAAAACATGTGAACAGTGCCAAAAAATAGGAAATTTAGGCCTTAGAGATCAAATGCCCTTATCCCTAATTTGGCATGCCAAATATTTGATGTGTAGGGCATTAACTTTATGGGACCATTCCCTGTTTCTTTTGAAAAGGTGTATATTATTCTTGCTGTGGATTATGTGTCAAAATGGGTAAAGGCTAAGGCTACTTATACTGATGATGCTAAAGTTGTAGTAGGTTTTGTCAAATCTTACATCTTTATCAGGTTTAGTGCACCAAAACCTATGATAAGTGATAGAGGGATACATTTTTGCAATCGAATAGTAGAGGCATTGATGAAGAAATATAATGTTACACATCGTGTGTCTACTGCATATCATCCATAGATAAATGGTTAGGCAGAGGTATCCACCAAGGAGGTAAAGTCAACACTCGAAAAGGTCATTAACCTAACTCAGAAAGATTGGAGTATAAAACTTGATGATGCACTTTAGGCATATCAGATAGCTTACAAGACTCCAATTGGTATGTCTCTGTATTGTTTGGTGTTCGGTAAAGCGTGTCACCTTCCCGTTGAATTAGAGCATAAAGCTTTCTGGGCAGTGAAACAATGCAATTTACAAATGGATGAAGCTGGAGAGTAGAGAAAGTTGCAATTACAAGAATTAAAGGAAATTCATAAAGAGGCCTATGAAAATTCAAGAATTTATAAGGAAAGAACTAAGGACTTTCATCACTGGATGATTGCAAGGAAAATTTTTACCATTGGTCAAAAAGTCCTACTTTTCCATGCCAAACTTAAACTCTTTCCTGGTAAGTTACATTCTCGATGGATTGGTCTATTTATTGTAACTAATGTGTTTCCTCATGGTGCAGTTGAAATCAAAAGTCTGGATACTGGCAAGATTTTTAAGGTGAATGGACATCATCTCAAGCCTTTTTATAAGGTTTCCAAGCATTTAAAATGGAACAAATCACCTTTTAACAATCGAATCATAAAGATTGAAGTATAGGTATCTCTAGCCAAAGACATAAAAGAAAGGCGCTAATAGGGAGGCAACCCAATTTATATTGGTTCTAGCTTTGTTTTCTTTTATTTTTGAACATTGATTTTAGGAGCAGGAAGTCAAATTTTCAATTTTTGGTTCTTTTAAATCAGAAACTCTCTTTTCATAAAGTAAGTGCACGTCCAAAACAAAGTCTTCTATACAGTAGCAAATCTTAGATAAAGCGTGCCCACACCTTATAAAATAAGCGTTTCTAGTTGTTTATTGTTTTTTTTAAAGAGTGCTCTCACAAAAAAAAAAAGAAAAAAAATCAAAACCCTTACTTTTTCCTCTACTTTCTTCACCTTATCCATCATCTACTTCTTTCATCTCCAAAACCACCAAAACCACAAAACCACCGAATCCACCTTCATCTTCTAATCTCTAAAATCCACTGTCAACACCCACATAAATCCATAAAATTTTGCTGTCAACACCTATTCACCAAATTTTGCATTGACCTACCAAATTTTGGTATCGTTCCCAAATTCACTATCAACCCCTTTATCGTTTTCCTCTAATTCCCAATTCGAATGACAGTTGCATCGTTTTCCCCCATCCTCATCTTTACCACCACCCAAACACCTTTTAGTTGTCTGTCATGTCAGCCACAGTTAGGGTATGGGAAGAAAAAAAATAGCCTAACCACCCTAGGTTCAAGTCACATTCTATTAAGAATCGAAAAAAGGAAAAGTGCCTTACCACCATCGGAAGAGTCTATTAATAAAGGGATGATGTTGAAAACACAAGAAGCACAACGAAGGTATGATGGGTTGAAAAATCAAAAGATTATTCCATGTAAATTTATTCATTATCCGGTTCTTGAAACATTAGGCATTTGAGGAAGTGAATAACATGTTTGATAGCATTGGATGGTATGAATTAATTGCCCAGCATTTGTTGAACTCACACTAGAATTTTATGCCACATTTGAATTTGATAAACCTAAAAATCTCGCTCTTGACATACCAAATGTAATTAGATTTCAGCTTATGGGAGAGTCATTCATAATGTCATTGATGAAGTTTAACATGGCTTTGGGAGTTGTAGATAAGGAATATGTTGAAACAAGTAAATATAAGAATTCGATTTATGACTACATAAGTGATTTTGATTATTATTAAACCTATTGGTATGAATTTTCCTTATAATCCAAGTCACTCTAAGAGTTCTTACCTTCGTAAACCTGTTTTAAAATACATCCAAAGATTTCTAGCCTATAACTTCTCTAGTCGAAAAGACGTTTTTGGTGTATTGACAAAAGTTGAATTTTATTTTTTATGGTGTATGAAAAAGAGAATTCAAGTAAATCTAGGTGCTTGGTTAGCAACACAATTCCAGGCAGTTTTAAATAAGAAAAGACCATTGATTCTAGGCTCCATGATTACTGTAATTGCCCTTAACTTGCATGTGCTAAACTTAAACAATCATAAATTGCATGAGGTATGTAAAATGGAACCCTTAGATTTAGGTTGTCTAGAACATATGGGATTGGTTGAACAAAAATAGGGATAGTGGAATTTTTATCCTCCAGGAGTAATAAGTAAACAGAGTAAGAAACCAAGAACAGACCTATCAAGTGATTTCGAGAATGAAATAGTACCAGAGAGAAGTAAGAGGACTCGATGACCTTATCATCTATGGTTCAAACGATCGAGAGAAGGATCATGAGGATGGAGTTCAATTTGAAAGCCTATTTTTAGCATGTGGGATTTGAGCCTCCTCAACCACTAGGTCCATAAGCCTACACAACTATACATCCATGGAGTATCTCCCTTTTTCTTTATTAGTTATATTTATATATATTTTTACTCTTTGCCCTTTTGTCAAAACATTGAGGACAATGTTTGATTTAAGTGTGTGAGGAGTCTTTAGGATAGGAAATTAAAATTTTCTTTTTGCATATGATTTGTATGCTTGTAAATTGTTTAGGTTTTAGAATGGTGTGATATGTTTGCTTGTGTTTTAGAGTCATGTCAACCGAGAAAAATTTTTTTATCTAATGAGTTTCAAATGGATTAAATGGTGAATATGATTTAAAATTTGACCAGTTGAGCATGCATAGTGACATATATCGAGTAGTTAAATCAACAACAAATAAGAACTTGAATTGATATTGAAAGTTGAGTGATAGAGTGTGTGTGAATTCCTGATAAATTAATTCAACTTTTGAGCCAAAAAGAGATTAAACCATTCATGTAGATTGGTGTTTTCTTTGCTGTGTGATATTCTTCCATGTGAAGGTATCTCTAGAACTTGCTTTAAACCTTTTCAAGATGACATTAATATATGCATGTGTGAAAAGGATAAAGGCCTTCTTTAATTCAACTTGAGCCTAAAAAGCCAACCCGAATTAATATCCCTTGTAAGCCCTTTGAGCCTTAACGTCATTTTTTTCTTGAAAAAAAAAACTTCATTACAAGCCCAAAGCCTTAAATTGAATATACTCACCTAATTCTAAGAGTTGGTGGGACTTTTGAACAAAAATTAAGAAAAAAGGTTTTTTTAAGGAAGAATAATGTGAATTAAATGTGGGGGTGCGTATAAGGGCACTGTTGGAAAAATTATTGATGAGTGCAAGATGGGGTTACTAAAAAACAAAAAATAAAAAACAAAGCTATATGTGGGATAATATTATTAGTCTATAGTAAGGAATGATTAAGGAGAATGTTGAGTGTTTGAGAATGGTGGAATGAATTGTGAGTTTCCATTATCTATTTACTCAGTACAATGTTTGAATGCTCAACTAATTTCTTAGATTTTAACCTTATTATCCAAGAAATGCCTCACCTTTAACCTTAGCCCCATTACAACCAAAAAGGTAATGACCTTTTGATTTATGCATGCTATAATCTAAGTGGTGGCAATTTGGTATTACAAGCATATTATAGTGCATTTGCATGAGAAAAAATTAAGAGAAACATTTGAACCCTAAAACACATGAGTGAATAGAGTGATAACCATAAGAAGTTCATCAGAATTTTTGCACTTACTTTGGAATAACACTTTCATTGTTAATTCTCATTCATATTTTTTTTTGTGAAGTTTGGTTATGAGATATGATGTTGCTTGATTCTTAACTAGTCAGGTTTTAAGGTGTGTAGAGTCTTTTGATCTCATTTGAAATATTGAATGGAACGTTTTTTTTGGTTGTTGGGTTACTTAGTTATGTAGTTGCTTGAGGATGAGCAAAAGGACAAGTGTGCAGGAATTTGATAGTGAACATAAATTTTAAGATTTTAATTGTTAAATTCTTATCTTTTAGTAGTTTTTGAGCTATAACTAATGAAAATTACTTTCATTTGTGTTTAAGGTGTAAAAAGGGATTAGAACAAAGAAAAAGGGCTTAAAGGAGTTAATTGGAGCAGCTCAAGAAGAAAAGAAAGAGCTGTTATGGATATTACGTGGGCATGCTCTACAAGCAAACAATTTAAATTAGAATTTTAGTTTATTTAGAATTCTAATTGAGTAGAATTTGTAACTGATAAGAATTTAGGTAAATTTGGGAAAATTGTAATTTATATATAAAGGAAAGAAAGGAAAGATTCTGAGGGATGATTTTTCTATGGTTTTTGACTTTTTCTTTTAAGAGTGATATTTTTTTTGTTGGAGAAAGAGGGAACAAGAAGAAATGTGTGGCTAAATTCTTTTCAACTAGTCAAGGGTTTTATATCGAAGTTTGATTCTCTACGACTGTGAGATCTAATTTATGTCTGTATTATTCATTGTTCTTGAATATTTGTCTTTTCTTCTATGCTTAATAAGCATGATTTTCATAGTTGATTGGATTTTTGGTACCGCATTTGATTGATAGGATAATCTATAACTAGTTAGAAAATCAAATCCGTAATTGTTTCGTTATTCTAATAAAAGTGGCAACTAACTTGGTTAGGAAAAATTCACAATCTAATCTGAATAAACCTGCTCGTGAGTTTATTGATTAAAATTGGCAATTCCCCTCTCATTATTAATGCTATTGATATATTGAAATACTAAGATCGTATCTAGGGTTTATGTAATCAATAAGGGAAATAATTAATGGTCATACCTTGATTATTGAATAACTAAGAAGGGGTAGGGAGTTAGGTCATACCAATACCCATAACTAATTTATTCTCGAATAATGAATATATCTTTGCATCTGTCATCAGTTGTGAGAATAAAACTTGCAATTAAACCTTTGGCTAGTGTTTGTGTGATATTGGCGTTTATTTCATTTTAATTTGTCCTACATTCTTAATCGATCTTTAGTTTATTTATTTCATTTATTTTTAGTTGACTTTATAAAATTTCTATTTTATTTTGCTGATTTTGTAAGGAAATCAGATCTTACCATTCCCTATGGAGACGATCTTACTTATCATTATATACGAAAATCTTATTAAAGTAGGGAAATTATTTTTGTTGGATTCGACACCCACCAATGTCTTCCCCAACATCACTATAGGTCAGTTGGATCACCTTTTGAGCAACATCACTACCGACAATTACAACTTTTTCAGCAATGATGAAATCCCCCCATGGAGAAAGAGAAAACTACGAAGCCCTTCACATCACCACATACTGTAAGGATAGCATATTGCCTAAGGTACTCATTGATAACAGGTTGGCTTTAAATGTAATGCCCATGTCATGCTTGAACATGCTCCCATTGATGCATCTTATATCCAGAATAGCCATACAATTGTGCGAGCATTCGATGGAACTTGTAAAAACATTATGGGAAACATCACTATTCCATTCCAAATTGGCCTATGTACTTATGAGGTTAACTTCCATATGATGGACATTGCTTCATCATATAACTGCCTGTTGGAAAGGCCTTAGATTCACTCTGCAGGGGTAGTACCATCATCTTTGCACCAAAAGTTAAAATTCATCATTGAGAACAAAGTTTCAATATCGGAGGGGAAGAAGATATCATTGCTGCTACCTCAACTGATGCCCTATATGTCAAACCCGATGAAGATATCCTAGAATCCTTTTTTCAGTCGTTTGAGTTTGTCAATGCCACTTATGCCAAGGAAGGGTTGCCAATGGTGGTGTCTCGCTTATTAAAGATCACTTATATGGGTCTGAAGTTAACTATCGGCAAAGGAGCCTAGGCTAGAAAGGGGCTTTAAAAATGCCTCCAAGGAATTGCAAAAGCTTTAAAAGTTGTTAATTAGATTGACAAAAGAGGATTAGGATTCAAGCTCAGTGCATAGCAAAAAAGAAAGCAAGCTTAGAAGAACCATGAGAGAAGGATGGCTCATTTGTTAGGATAAGACATGGAGTATGAACTGATGATATTTCTGCCACATCAAGAAAATTTTTGCCCAAGAGGACATACAAATACTGGCTCCACTGAGGTTATGCTCGTACTGGACAAGGTATTTAGGGATTTCTCCATCAATGCAATTGATAAGCTAGAGATGTCAACAACAAGCCCAGAGACTAATCTATGCCCTTCAGGATTTGTTTCGAGTGTTTGGATTAAAACTAAGATTCATGTACTATTCAAGTCTGTTCTAAAGTAATGCTATGAACTAAATCTACATGCTTCCACCTAAAAAGCATTATAGGATCTTTTGTATAGGCATCTTTTATTAAGTATTATCAATGAAAATGACTAAGCATTATGCATTTCATCCCTTGTGTTCAAAGTTATTGCCAACTTTTAGACCTTTCTGTACATATTTTTCCACCTATATTGTTCTTTTTCTATATTTTCAAGTACCCTGCTAAAAATGACAAAAATATTCATATTAAAACTTCAAAAATCAATTTTGAGCAATCAATCTACATCAGTAAGCTTGTGTCTGAAGAGAATTTTGAAGAGAATCCCATACCCTCAGACATGCTAAGACTAATTGAACAGAAAAAAATAGATATTACCTCTTGAAGAACCCACCAAAACCATAAACCTTGGAATAGAAGAAGATAAAAAATCAAAATCAAAACCTCTATAAAACCATCAACTTAAGCTGAAGTAATAAGTTTCCTTCAAGAATATCAGGATATGTTTGCCTAGTCCTACCAAGACATACCCGGATTACATACCAACATTGTGGTCCATAAACTTCCTATCAAACCTAAGTGTAAGCCATATAATAAAAGTTCATAAGGATGAAACTTGAAATACTTCTGAAGATCAAGGAAGTGAAGAAACAATTTGAAGCAGGATTTCTCGAGGTAGCCAAATATCCTGAATGGGTAGCCAATATAGTCCTAATTCCTAAAGAGGATGGTAAAATATAGATATATAGATTATAAAGATCTAAACTAAGCCAACCTAAAAGATAATTTCTCTTTACCTTATACTGACACCCTAGTAGACAACACTACTAAAAACGCACTATTTTCCTTCATGGATAGATCTTTAGGCTATAACCAAATCAAAATAGCATCTGAAGACATGCAAAAGACCACTTTTGTAACCATGTAAGGCACTTTCTGCTACAAAGTGATGCTTTTCGAGCTTAAGCATTTTGGGGCAACCTACAAAAGGGCAATGGTAACATTGTTCCATGATCTCATGCATAAGGAAATTGAGGTCTATGTGAATGATATGATCACCAAATCACCAAAAGGGAGTGAACATGTGGAGAATTTGCGAAAACTCTTTAAAAGGCTTTGCCAATACCAGCTCAAGCTAAATCCTGCCAAATTCACGTTCGATGTCACATCTAATAAACTATTAGGTTTCATTGTGAGCGATAAAGGAATAAAAGTTGATCCCAACAATGTTAAGGCTATTCAGAATCTGTCACCACCTTAAACTCAAAAGAAAGTGAGAAGTTTCTTAGGAAGATTAAACTACATAGCCTAGTTCATATCTCAGTTGACCGACAAATGCAATCCAACCTTTCAACTGCTTTGAAAACAAAATCCTGGAGAGTGGAATGAAGAATGCCAATATGCTTTCGATAAGGTCAAACATTACCTTTTAAACCCTCCAGTACTTATGCCACTAGTGCCTAGCTAATTGTTAATCTTGTATCTATCAGTTTTTGACAAGTCCATGGGCTATGTATTGGGTCAACACGACGAGTCAGGCAAGAAGGAACAGGCTATCTATTATTTGAGCAAGAAGTTCACATATTATGAAAATAATTATTCGTTTGTAGGGAAGCTATGTGGTGCTCTAACTTAGATGGCTTGGAGGTTAAAATAATACATGTTGTACCATACTACGTGGCTGGTCGCTAAACTTGATCCATCAAGTATCTTTATGAAGCTTCTGCCCTGTCAAAGAGGTTAGCTAGGTGGCAAGCATTGCTTTTCGAATACCACATCATGTCTGTGAACCAGAAAGCCATTAAGGGTAGCACAATAGCAGACTTTTTGGCATGCTGAACAATGGATAACTATTAACCTTTAGACTTTGATTTTCCTAACAAAGACTTGATGTTCAAATCTGAGGTGTAGAACACTGTCGAGCATGGGTCATCTTGGAAATTGTACTTCGATGGAGCTTCAAATGCATTGGGGCATGAAATTAGGGCAATTCTTATCTCACCTAATGGAAACCATTACCCCTTCACTATAAGATTAAACTTCGATTACATTAACAATATAGTTAAATATGAGGCCTATGTCCTAGGACTCCAACAGCTATTGAAAGGGGCATTCAAACACTACAAGTATTTAGAGATTCAGCCCTTGTTATTTACCAACTAAAAAGAGAATTGCAAATGCATGATGTTAAAATGATCAACTATTGGAATCTGATCTTGGAGCTCAAAAAAGAGTTAGGTGGTATTAAATTTCAACATCTACCTTGAGAAAAGAACCAAATTGCTAATGCCTTGGCCACCTTATCATCCATGTTTAAAGTCAATCAAGAAATAGACATTGCTTCTATTCATATGAGTATCTATGCAACCCTAACATATTGTTAGAATGTTGAAGAAAAGAAAGTCGGCATGCTCTGATGCATGGATGCTTCCGAAGCCAAAAGAATACTTAAAGAAGTCCATAAAGAAATTTGCGGTACGTATGCTAATAAACACCGAATGGTAAAGTAACGCGATTAGGCTACTATTGGTTGACTCTTGAAAAAGATTGCATTGACTACGACAGAAAGTGCCACAAATGCCAAATCTACAATGACAAAATCCATGTCCCACCAAGACCTCTACATGTTATGATAGCTCTAGGCTTTTTTCTATATGGGGCATGGACATGATTGGACCTATTACCCCTAAGGCTTCTAATGTGCATGGCTTCATTTGGGCCACAATAAATTATTTCAACAAGTAGGTAGAGGCAGCCTCATATGCAAGTGTCACTAGATCAGTTGTGTGCAAATTTGTGAAATGGATATCATTTGTAGATATGGTCTTCTCGAGCAAATCATTACTAATAATGAACGCAACCTGGAAAACAAAATAATGCAAGCAATCTGCTCTCAATTCAAGATTCAACATTGAAACTTTATCTCATACCATCCAAAAATGAATGAGGCAATTAAAGCAGTCAACAAGAGTATTAAGAAGATAGTCAAAAGGATGGCTGAGACATATAAAGATTGGCATAAAAAGTTGCCTTTTGCATTACATGCCTATCGCACAGCAGTGCGAACTTCCATGAGTGCTACCCCATTCTTTTTGGTCTACGGCATGGAGGCTATCTTGCCAATCGAGGTTAAAATCCTCTCACTTAGATTCTTGATAAAAATCATATCTTGAAGAGGCTGAATGTGTTAAGAGCCGATATGAGCAACAAAATCTCATCAAAGAGAAAAGAATTAAAGCCATCTGTCATGGTCAGTTGTATCAAAAGCATAAGATGAGGGCCTATAACAAAAAAAATCCATCCTTGCTAGTTCTAAGAAGGTGACTTGGTACTCAAAAAAATTCTTGCAATCCATAAAGATGCTTGAGGAAAATGGACCTAAAAATGGGAAAGGCCATATATGGTAAAATATGTATTTTTCGGAGGAGCCCTAATCTTAACCGAGATGGATGACAATGACCTACCCAACCCTGTGAACTTTGATTCTATTAAAAAAATACTATGCCTGAAAGTATGTTGGATGAAAACCAAAAAAGGGGTCATATCCTCCATTTGCTTTCACTTAAAAAAAAAGCCAACCTAAGTTGAAAATCCAAGAGGGTGACTTAAGTGACCAAGCTTTCTTACTCACACTAAATCAAGCCCAAACTACCACCAGCTTAGACTAAAACCAATTTACCTTACAATCGTTATCCTGATTAAGACACCAAATCATAACCCAATTCACTTGTTCTATACCAACCTCCACCACCAAATCTCATCCTCACCTGTACCTGAAAATGGAAACCACTTAACCTTAAAGCAGGCATCCTAGTGTAAGATAACTTGAAGAATTCCTCAATCAATTGACTGACACAGGGAGGGTTAATCACTTAAGCATCTCTAAAAACACTCAATGGAATATTCATATCATCAGCATTAGGGGCCAATCAGATAGAAAGGTCTCTCTTATCTCTTTTGTATTTCAAAATCATTCACAATCTCATAAGTTTATCATAACTTGTACCTTTTTGCTTTGAATAAAATATAATTACTTGATTTATTGCAAAATCTTTTTGTAACCCTATATTCCATGTTGCATCATGTTTATCATTTAATTGATAATGCTTGATAAATGAACAAAATTGCCAACAGGATTTCCTAGCATTACTTGGAAAGATGAAACTTCACAAAAATTTTTGTTTCATGTTTAATGACAAAGAATGAACTCTTAGGGCCACAACCAGTTTGGCCTTGAGACCCCCACATCTTTAAAAAAGTGCTGAAAACCTCATCCTAGTAAATGATCATAGACCTCTCGTACCTTTGAAAAAGGAGCAACCTTAATATTCAAAGCCTCTGAAAATTTAGTGCAAGATTGACAAACCCCTGAACAAAAGGCCACCTCATCAAACTCATGAAAGAGCAAGCAGCCAAAGAAGGCTAAAATCGATCACCGGATTAGTTTTTCTTATAAAAAAAAAGAAAAAATTATTATCATCTTTGCATCATCTAGACACACATTTGCATCCTCGTGCATTATGCAGCATTTAACATCCTTTAGTTACTAGCTCTCATATACAAAAGCCAAATTAGTGGGAAACCTAAGGTACAATTTCTTACTTTTGAAAAAACCTCAAAAAACCCCAAGTAAGTATCTCTAACCTTACAAGCACATTAAAGATCAACCAAGAGAGGTATCCAAACTCATTTTCTTTCAGTCCTCAAAAAGCAGGATGTTTTTTCTTGCCTATCATAAAGCCCACACAAGGTGGTGGCACCCATCTACCTTTGTCTTCAAAGAGTAGGACGTTTACCTATTACAAAGCCCACATAAGTTGATGACACCTATATACCTCAGTCCTCAAAGAGCAAGACGCTTACCTACTTCAAAGCCTATACAAGCTGGTGGCACCTATCTACCTCAGTCCTCAAAGAGTAGGACGCTTACCTACTTCAAAGCCTATACAAACTGGTGGCACCATGTCAGCCTACTTTGGTCCTCAAAGAGCAAGACACATACCTACTTTAAAACCCACATAAGCTAGTGGAACCAAATTAACCTACCTTAGTCCTCAAAGAGCAAGACGCTTATCTACCACAAAGCCCACGCAAGCTAATGGCACTTGTCTACCTTATTCCATGAAAAGCAAGATGCTTATTGAGTCAAAGCCCACACAAGCTGGTGGCACCACGTTAAGCTACCTTAGTCCACAAAGTGCTGGACACTTATCAAGCCAAAGCCTACACAAGCTGGTGGCAACATATTAACCTACATCAAAGTCTATATAAGGTGGAGGCATTTATTTAGGGTTAAACATGAGAAACAACCTAGTAGAGAGGTCAAACCCTACAAAATTCATCGAAATTTTCATTTTACAATTATATTCAGCCTATCTCGACATAAAACTAAATAGCTACCTATTTTTTTTGCAAGCACTCAAAACCATCATCCTACTCGAACAAAATGGTGTTTATTTGTTTTTGCCCTGTTCCTAATACTTAGCAATGGCCAAAGAGGGGCAGCTATAGACTCCTTATTTTGTCTAAGCCTACTTTTGGCATCCCATGACTCAATTGAAAGATGATAAATTCAGAAACTAAAAATAAAATTAAGGGATGACTACCGGGTGTCGTGTCTAAAATGTCTATGGGTCGTGTTAAAGAAAAATGTAAAATGAGGCATCAAAAGCCATTTTTCATTACATCACCGAACTCATTCAGATGACTACACAGATTAATTTTCCATTATTTAAGACCAAGTTGAGGTAAAGGGGGAAGCCACAGGTACGTGCAAGTTATATTGGTGCATAAGTATTGATATGAAGCTTTTACATTGTCAAAAACTTGAATTTTCACATATAGTATCGATACAAGATGGTTTGGTATCATACCTAAAGTATGGTATCGATACTTAGCATGTTTGTATCGATAAAAACCTTGGCAATAGCTAAAGTTGCTATTTTTTTCAAAATGTATCAATGCAAAAGCATTAGTATCAATACAAATCCATAAAGATTGATATAGGTTGCTACGTCTCGAGATTGGAAATAATTTTTTACTTTTGCTATCAATACACACTCCATTGTATCAATACTCATGGGTCAAAATTGCCTTGTTTATCGATATAATATGTTTTGTGTCATACACTAAGGCATTTTTCCCTAGTTTGGACCATTTTTTAGCTTTTAAAAATTTAATTCAAACATGTTTTTTGCACCAAAAAACCATCATAAAACATTGCAAACCTCGACTCTAGGCCTATGATCGAATTTAAACCAATTTCAAGAGCCCAAATAGCCAATGGCAAGGGTCACTTTCATAAAATATGTGGTGGTAAGAGGGCATGTTAAGTATATCTTCAATTGTTAACTATTACAGCCTTTTTATCCCTTTCTCAGCATGGCAGAACTAAGGGGAAGAAGATCAACTGAGCATGGTAGCTGGAGATGTTCTCTAGTACAGGAATGAAAGATAAAAAATGCCCTTGCTTTGTCTCTTAAAAGTATTAGCTGAGCATTGAATTTAAAGGAGGATTTTCAGCAATCTGAAAGAGAAAAAAAGAACTTTTAGCTATTCCCAAATAGCTTTCCATCAACCTCAGAAAATGGCTTCAGCCATTCCCAAGAATCCTCTAGCAATCTCCAATCGTAAAACTTTCCCAAAATGTTGTTCCATTGCCTTTCACCCTCAACTATTTTCCATTCCCGTAGCTCTGCCAAAATACCATCAGAAAACCTCCAAAAACTCAACCTTTCACACACATTCACCCTTAAAACGACCAGAAAGCTTCTTTCTTTCATTCTTTTCTTGCCCAAAAAATAGCAAAAAATAAGAGAAGGAATTGAGTTTGAAGTCACTATTTTAGGAAAGGAGAAAAGTTCAAGGTTATTGGTATATTTCTGCCTTCCTCTATACATTTTTTTTTATTTTATCATCTACACCATTTTAGTGAGCCTTTATGCTGCCATGACCATCCTAGGACTTTCATGCATCATTGTTGCCTTGGTTATGGTATTCTTAAGACCTTGATGACCCTCTTGATACCTTGATGTTGTTTGGATAGGCTAATATGCCATGCTTCATTTTCATCGTTATCACAGCCTCTGTTCATATATTTCTTGCCATGTTCCTTTCATATTCACATATTCATCTTATATTTAAATGGTCACCTTAACATGTCTTGTGTATGTTCATGCATTTTTTTGTATTTTAAAGAGTTTCATGACATAAAAATGTTGTCTTGACAACTTCAACATGTATTACTTTCTTCAAATATGCTTATATCATTTCCATGCACTTTAGTTGACAACTTCTTGCATTTTTCTTACCCATTTCCATGTCAAAATGTCATCTTTATGTGTTTGCATGTTTAGTTTGTGTTCATCTTTGTGTGTATTGTATTTTGTTCATGACATCTCTGTTAAATTGCTTGCTCGTTTCCTAAAAACCTAATTTTCAAAAAAATCCCCAAGTTAAGTTCATATTATCTTTAATAGATGAAGGATAGTATGGATTTAAATGTTTTCATAAAATTGATCTTCCAATCTTTGAGGCAAATCAAATATTTCAAGTTTAAAAATGCTATTTTTCAAGCAAAAATGAACCCTTTTAGTTAGAAAATATACTAAGCCTTGATATTGAGTTTAACACCTTTATGATGGCATAGTTAAAGGGTTGTTTCATTGTCCCAAGCTACTACGGGATTGTAGAATGGATTCGTGATGCCCATGTCATTCTTTCCCTTATGTGGTGGATGTTTGAATGTCCATAACTCGAATTTGGCCCCCAAAAAACCCAGCAAATCAAATAATCCCCTATGCTTGCTCTGGCAGCATTATAGTCTTAGTTTAAAAAATGATTTTCAAGTCATAAATGATTTTTCCATAATTTTTTGATAATTTTTCCCCTAAAAGGCATCGAAATGCCTTTCCAATAGTGTCTTGTTTGCCATCAAATCATTCTAGATGAAAGAATTATTATTTTTTGAACTTTTGCTATTTGGAACCCCTAAAATCAGTGAATAGTTTTCTCTTCGGGTTGTTTTGGCCAACCAAATGATTTCTTCAAACTTGTTGAATATTTTTCCAAAAAGTTTGCAAAATTCCCTTCCCAGGAAGGTATTGTTCATAATTTAACAATCTCGGATGACCTGAAATGATTTTTCAAAGTTTAACATGCATTTTCCCCTACATATGCTGCCTGTGTCAAGACAGACCTAACTTCAAAAATTAATTCCACCTCGAAAATGATTTTCTGGAATTTTTGAAATATTTTTACATTAAACCTTATCAAGTTACCTTTTTGACAATTTCTTATTTACCCCCATAACATTCGAATGCACATGAAATAAATTCAGGAAAATAGACAATGTGATGTTGTCCCCTATTTTTGACCCAATTTTCGAAATGCCTTTATTAAGACAATCGAATGTCTCGAAGTGCATCTGTATCCCCTACAACATAAACCCTTCAGACTCAAATCATGGCTAAAATAAAAAAATGATTTTATAAAAAATATCTTTTTCTACCATAAATATTATAATTTCTGCCAGTGGAGATGCTCTTACTCTATTTCTCTGAAGGGATACTCCAACCCTACTTTTCATTCAAAACTTGAATTTCTTATCCCACCAAATCCCTTTTAAATATACCTAAAATTATAGCTTTTGGGGATACTCTAATCCCATTACTCTGAGGGGATACTCCAACCCTGTTTTGCACTGAAAAACTCGAATCCTCTCTTTATTCCTAATTATTATCGTGACTTTATCTTTAGGGATTCCTCAACCCCACGTCTCAAAAGGGATACTCCAACATCGCTTTTACCTTAAAAAATCCAAGAATTTTCTCTCTTTTGGATGCCCATGATTGTTTTGATTAAAATTTTTTCGTCTCTTGAATTACTATCGAATCCAAACCCATCTCTAAATTGTCATCTTGGTTATTCTTTAATAATCAAAGACAATTAGGAGATACATTTCAATCGTCCCACCTTTTTAGTTTTTTTGTTTATTATTCTTTGTTTATGATATTATTACATTCTTTTTCATCTTACTAACACGTTTCCTTTTTGTAGTGATTATCATGCATTCATATTTAAATTTGTTTTCAAAAATTTTACAAGGCAATGTTCTGCATTGGTATCTCCCCAATGCCTAATATGAAATATCTAAATTTTTAAAATTTAATCCATAAATCATTTTCATAAAAAAAATCCCTATGCTCCTCATACCTCCACGGTGCATAGTCGATGTCAAATTTTCTTTCAAAACCCAGATCTATAATCTACAAAACTTTATGCATTAAAGGGAATTATATCTAAATAATGACTAAATGGAACCGATTAAGCCAAAATTGAAGCGAGACATTGGTAGTAGGTACCAAATTCAGGCATGGGGTGCTAATCCTTCCCCATGCATAACCAACTCTCGAACCCAACCAACGAATCTCTAGACCTTGTAGACGTTAAAATCAATGTTTTGAGTTTCATAATGTAGGATATTATTTTCAATAGGCATTCGATCACGTCTAGCCCAAAATGATCGATAGCGACTCCAAGCTTATGATCACTTCGTGGTGGCCATCAAAGACTCATTGGTTGAGCGATTCACCCAATGGTCTTCTGCCCTTCATACTACTATCTCCAATCCAAATCCTGATCATGGGATAACTCAAAGGCTCAACCACAACTATCATCATATATTTTTAAGTTAAGCATGTTAAGCCCTTCGAATCATATGAAGTTTTAGAGGCGAGCACATGGCGACATAGTCATTGCAAAATGACTATTTATTTGGAGTCACCCCCAATCTATTTGGCTAGGTGAGATTGATCACCTACCAGAGTTCGTATTTCAAGGGTTACGAAAGCCTAGAATACCAAGTCTGAGGTCTGTACTCATACTAGAGTTCATATTAAAGGGTCCGAAAATCATTACCTTATTAATTACATGCTAACTTGAATTTTTAATTTTTATTTGATTTCAACATATGGCATTTAATTGTAATTCCCAAATAATATTTTATGAAACCAAATTATTCTGTGTCAAGAAAATCGAGTTTTTAAAAATTTTCAATATCAAAATCTCTTACGTATCGGAAGACCAGTGGAACATGAAAGTTTTTCATTATTCTTTTTTGTACCCCACTGAAAAACAAGAGGAACATAAAAAGTTTTAAAAAATCAAAATTTCTTTTGCACCTTGTTGGAAGGCCAGAAGAATGCAAAAGGTTTTCTTTTTTTTCTTAATTTATAAAGAAAAATCTTGATTTTCACTTTGAAAAGGATATCTCATTATTAAAATAATCTGTAGAACTCCTCTCATATTCTGAAAGAAATTCCATATATTTTTCTAACTTAGAGACCTTACCTTAATTTTTTTAAAAAAATCTAATTTTATTGAAAATATTAATAGAGTATCCTAAGACCCAAAAATAGTCTAATATGATGAACATATCCCTATTGTGTACCTTCGATATGCAAGTATCTCAATAATCATAAAGGACTTGGTTCTAATATAAAATTACTAAAATGCTCTTGGGGTATACCTTTGACATGAAAGTATCCCGATAACCTTAAAGGACTAAAAAATGATCATAGAAGGGTGAAACTATTGTAAATACACACCTTTGGCATAAAACCATCTTGATGACCACACTAAACTCGGTTCTACAAAAATTACTAAAATGCCCTAAAAGTATACCTTAAACATGAAAATAACTAGTAGCCCTAATGGATATAAAAAAGGATCATAGAAGGGTGAACTTATCCTAAATGCCCAATCTTTTGCATAGAAGCATCCTGATGACCAACATCAGACTCGATTTTAGAGAAATTACTAAAATGCCTTAAAGATATACCTTTGACATGAAAGTATCCCGATAACCTTAACAGACATAAAAAAATATCATAGAAAAGTGAACCTATCCTGAATGCCCACCCACCTTTGGCATAGAAGCATCCCAATGGTTATTTAAGACTCAATCCTAAAAAAATTATCAAAATGCCCTTAGGGTATATTTCGATATAAAAGTAACTTGGTAACCTTAAAGGACACAAGAAAAGATCATAAAAGGGTGAACTTATCCTAAATGCACACCTTTGGCATAGAAGCATCCCATTGACTACCTCGGACTCAATTCTATGCAAAATTACCAAATTGCCCCTTAGATGAACCTTCGATATAAAAGTATCCTGATAACCTTAAAAGATATGAAAAAAGATCATAGAAGGGTGAAACTATCCTAAATACATACCTTTGGCATAGAAGCATCACGATGACTACCTAAAACTCGATTCTAGGAAAAATTACCAAAATACCCCTAAAGTATACCTTTAACATTAAAATATCTTGGTAACCTTAAAGGATACGAAAAGGATCATAGAAGGGTGAACCTATCCTAAATGCAAACCTTTGGCATATAAACATCTCAATGACTATCTAGGATTCGATTTTAAAAAAAATTACCAAAATGCCCTTGAGGTATACATTCGACATGAAAGTATCATAGTAACCCTAAAAGACATAAAAAAATATCATAAAAAGGTGAACCTATCATAAACGCACATATTCGGCATAGAAGCATCCCATTGGGACTCAGTTCTAAGGAAAATTACTTAAATGCCCTTAAGGTATGCATTTGACAAAAAAGTATTCTGGTAACCTTAAGGACATGAAAAAGATTATAGAAAGGTGAACATATCCTAAATGCACAACTTTGACATAGAAGCATACGATGACTACCTATGACTCAGCTCTAGAGAAAATTACTAAAATGCCTTTGAGGTATATCATCAACATAAAAGTATATGGTAACCCTAAATAACTTTAAAAGTTAACTGATGATGATTTTTACCCTAAATGAGTGCTTGGATTTTAAAAGTGACCTAAGATACAAAAATACAATTAAACCCCTAAATTTTTCAAAATTACATTTGGTATCCTAACGGAGAACCAAAAGAATACAAAATGTTTTAATGTTTTCCATACCTTACCAGAGGACCAGTGGAATGCTAGAAATATTCTAAATGGATATTTTTGTTAGAGATGACCATTTTGACAAAAAATGCTAAGTTTTCCTAATAATAGTCTTTAAACTTTTCTAAAGTTGGAAATTGGTCGCTGCATAATTAAAACACAAAATTAAACATCAAATAAATTAAAATAAACACAAAAATCACATCCATAATTCACAACAAGGTTTGACCACTTTCCTTTGGCCCTAGAACTAATTTTTCAATATTTACACTAGGTTCTTAAACTTTTTAAAATTACAAAAAAGACACCAAAAGCCAAAAAAATGCATTTCTACTCGATAAAATGCAAGAAATTCATTTCTAAAGCTATATGTGGGTTTTGGCCAAGCATGGCATGGCTAGAAATTCTTTTTACATTTTTATTTTTTTACAAATTAATCTCTAAACTTTTTATATTTATAAAATAGCCATAAAAATAAAAAAATCATCACATATATATATATGAATTTCAAGAAACACCATATAACTCACCAAACAAAATTTTTCCAACTCAAATATCACATATCCAAACTTTATCAAACACAAATCAACATCAAATCAAGAAATCATCAAAAAGTAAACATACAAAAATATTATTCAGACATATTAACAAGAAAATACTAAAGAAAATAACATCCATATATATACATGAAAAATTAAATATTATAGCACAAAAATCAATACCATGTCAACAATAACAAATTTCATAAGCAAAATTAAATTATTACTAAGAAAAATATTCAGAAATCAATAAATCAAAGAAAAAAATAGTTCATAGCCATCAAGCTTAACCTTTCAACATGGATGAAAATCCATGGGCTTAAGCAAGATTTTAGCTCACTATTTGGAAGAAAAGTGAATGAAATCAACAAAAACCAAAGCCTTTTAGAAGAAATATGCCTTAAAGCTTTATAACTTATATATAACTTCATTTTTCTCATTTTTTTTGTTCCTAAAAGCCAATCTTCCAAAACGAAAAATCCTCCCCCTATTTATAACCAAGGGGATAAAAACATCCCCTTGGCCGAAACTCATTAAAATTTTTATTTAATTTTATTTTTATTTGTTATTTGCATTAAAAGATGAAATGCATCAATTTGACAAGAAATTAGTGATCATTCCAACCATTTTGTCATGATTATCTAGATAATATCACCTATTTAGTAATTAGAATCCAACTAAATTGGTTAAAGGAAAAGTTAGAAACCAATTAGCTTAGTTTCCATGAGACAAATAAAAAAATTCATAAAAAATTAAAATAATAATAATAAATACAAAGAATTAAAATTTAAATTAATAATCATAAACAAAATTTTGAAATTGAAAAAATCTTGATTAAAAATCTAATACTCGTAAAATTATATGAGAAAATCCTTGCAAAAGAAAAGTGATATATAAAAAAATTCAGAGCTCATAAAATAAATTGTATTTTCAAAACCTGATTTAATATGAATTTAATAAAAATATTTTGAGAATATTAAAAATTATAATTTTGAAAATATCCAATAGAAAAAATTACAGTGTAGAAAACATAGTATTTTGGAAATGAAAAAAATTCCATAAAATGGATTGGGATTTTTCAAAAGTGATTTTATGGTAACTTAATGAGAATATTTAAAGACTCTTGAAGTTTAAAACTTAAAAAAATTCTATCAAAAATTTTACAAATAAAGGAAGGCTCATGTTTTGGAACCAAGAAAAATTTTAAAGAATACATTGAAACTTGTAAAATAAATTAAATACAACATATCATCCAATTATATTAATTTTAAAAATATGGTAAACATGAAAATCTAAAGTCTAAAACAAGTTTTTACTAAAAAAAATTTGCAAACAAAATACTTGTGATACTGTGAGAAATTCAAAAATAATTGATAAATTGACGACTTGACATCTTGTGTGTAAAATGCCAATAAATAATTTTTCTTGAATTTTTTTGATTTTTTGGAACATTTATCAGCATAAATACTACACAAGTGTTGGTAAAAATATATGATGGTCAACTTCTTTAGTTTTAAAAAAAAATCTCAAAAATTGCCTAAAAATGGGAAATCTGACCATAACATTATCAGAAAAAATGATTTTCAAAATTTGGCAAGAGAATATTGTAAAAACTAAGTTTTCTCTTAAATATTCGTCCTTTTTATTCGAGATCAAATTTCAAATAGCACTTTTTCTATCACGTGCCAATACAACATCTATAGGTGATAGAATAAGCAAAAAATATTTAAACTACTTGGAGAGGGTCAACCCCTTTCAAGGCAACAACTATGTTGCTAGTCTTGGATAACTGGAACTACTAGAAAAAAAGGCTTAAACGAAATTAGGTGTCTACATCATGCAAGCTTGCTTGGAAGCAAACTATCTAAGGGTTAGGTGATCTGATCAAAGGGCTACAATCTTTTAATTTAGGGCATGGATTCACCTTAACAAAGTAGACAAACTCAACTATATGGCTTCAAAGAAAAACCCTAACTAAATGATCATAACTTGTTTCTATGAAAGAAAGAGTTTTTATCCTAATGACAAAAATTGCCTTCCATTGAAATTTACTACACTAGACTCAAAATGGTCAGCAAACAACCAAAATAGATTCCATTTTGCTTCCATGCATGATTTATGAAACTCATGTATCCTAAGCTCATTTAAGCTTTAATGGCTTAATCCATGTGGGTGTTTCTCATGCCCATGTTTCAATGTCAAAATAAGGTGTAAAAAACTTAGGTGGAAAAGCTTGATCATGATGAAAATTTTTATGTAGTATTGATGCATAGGTGTTTGTATTGATACATATGCTTCTAGAACCAAAAATCCATGAAAAACACGACATTGTATCGATATACTATGGCCTTGTATCAATACAATAAGCATTGTATCGATGCACTATGGCATTGTGTTAATACAATGCATAATCCAAGCCTAGAACAACTAAAACACGATGATGTATCGATACATTGCATCTTTGTGAATTTCATAAAAATGACATTTTTTTCAATATGAACCCTAGGTATTTCAAATCTTTCCCAAAGAATTTTTCACCTAGGACCGTGTCGCCTAATAATGCCTGGCAACACGGCACTCAGTAGTCATCCCTTTTTTATTTTTATTATTTTATTTTATCACATTATAGTTAAAAGTCTTAAGATGTTAAAATTTGGTCCAAGAAGAGATGTGTGCATTTCATCTGAAAGTCTCTAATTAGGCATGATTTATTTAAAGGAGTCCGAACAAAATTAGAAGTCTACATATGATAATTGACTTGAAGAGGTAGATAATGCCTCTCGTTGATATCTAGGTTTGCTCATTGCTAGCTCATCATAATCAAAAAGTTTATAGTTGACAACTCCTATTTTGATTGATCTTGAAGGGAGCATTACTTGTAATACTCTGTTTTGATTCTTCAAGGAGTTAAGCAAACTAGGTATGTTCATTTTATCTATTCCACTAAGGTTGAACAGTTGATTGAGTGATGCTCCAACTAACTTTTCAACATTTTTTCCAAAAACAATCAACTTAATTTCCCTAGAGTGATCTTCAATTATTAATTAAAGTTTGCAATTATTCATAAAAGGCACATTACATTAGCAACAAACGTATTTTTTTATTTTAATATATATAATTACACACATACATGTAGACAACCAATTTTGTCCAAGCCTCTTCCCTGATAGTCCTAAATATCTGAGATTACAAATTGGCAAGCCACCCTAGTAAAGGTAGACCTCTTCCCTAACAGTCCTAAATATCTAAGATTAAGAACTGGTTAGCCACCCTGGTAGATGTAGACCTCTACCAAGTAGTTTATATGTGACAAAAAAGTGCCATTTAAAGACTAATCTCAGATAAAAATGACATATATTCAAGAGAAAAATTAGTTTTTAAATATTCTCTTGTCAAATTTGGAAATTAATTTTTGCAGATAATGTCACAATCAAATTTCTCATTTTTAGGCATTTTTTAGATTTTTTCGTAAAACTTAAAAAGTTGACCGTTATAGATTTTTACCGACACCTGTGTAGTATTCATGTCGATATGCATTCTAAAAAATCAAAAATATTCAAGAAAAATTATATATTGGCATTTTAAACCATAAAGTGTCAAGATGTCAATTTTGATAATTATTTTTTAATTTTTCACAGTTTCGCGAGTATTTAGCTCATTAATTTTTCGGTAAAGACTTGTTTCGGACTTCAGATTTTCATCTTTACCATTTTATAAATTAATATTTTGGATAATGTGTTGCATTTAACTCATTTTATATAAGTTTTAATGTATTTTTAAAAATTTTTCTTGTTCCAAAATACGAGCTTTCCTTTATTTGTAAAATTTTTGGTAGATTTTCTCAAGTTTTGAACTTCAATGTTCTTTAAATATTCCCATTAAATTACCAAAAATTCAGTTTTGAAAAATCCTAATCCATTTTATGGATTTTTCTCATTTTTAAGTTATAAAGTTTTCTACTTCGTAAATTTTTTTGTTAGATTTTTTTGAGTTTATAATTTTTAAATTCTTCAAATATTTTTATTAAATACATATTAATTCAATTTTTAAAATTTTAATTTATTTTATGAGTTTTACATTTTTTAAATACTACTCATCCAATTAGATGATCTTATCTTGATCATTATTAAAGAGATTTTGATATGACAAATGGTAACATATGTATTTAATGCTAATCACAAATTCTCATAAATTCATTAATTAAAATAAAAAAATTTAAAAAATAAAAAAATGGCCAAGCTAATTTCAACCAGTATTGGCTAATTCTTCCCTTTATAAATAAAATGAGAAAGTTTCAAGAAAAGGGATTTTGCTTTTTGGTAAGAAAAAATACTACAAAAATATAACAATTTTCAAGTTTTCAAAGCTTTTAAGGTAGAATTTCTTTTGAAATCTTGAATTTTTTTTTCATTCATTTTTTTATGAGTTAATATCTTGCTAAGTCATGGATCTTGATTTTAATACTTATGTTTTATTTTTCTTAATAATAACTTATTTTTCTTATATATTCACGTTGTTGTTGATGTGTCGATATTCTTGTTGAGATGATGTTGATTTTGTCATATGTATATAATCATGTTGGTACTATTTTCCTTGTTTTTTTTCCTGTTAATATGTTGCTAAAACATGTTTATAGGTTTATTTTTCAAGATTTCTTACATGATAATGTTGATTTAAATTTGGTAGAACCTAGATGTATGATTGTTGTGTTGAGGAAAAATTACTCATTGTTGTTTTCCATGATGGCCAAAGCAAATGGAGGCCTTAATCTTAGTGTTGGTTCTTATTTTTATGTTGATTTAAGTTATTTTATGATTTTTGAAAGTTATAGGACCTAAAAATAAAATTTCCAAAAATTTTTAAAGCCATGAATGAGTAGATCTATGTTGCTAAGCCTATCAAAGTGTGATTGATTGATGTGTTGGTGTTTTTGATGTTATTTTTTAAATATATAACATGTAGGGACCAATATGCAAATATAAAAAATTATAGGGACTTGTTTGCAAGAAATAATAAAAAGGTTATTTTTGGGCTTAACATGTTTGATGGAAACTTCTTTGTGAACTTTAACATGATTTTTGTGTTTATTTAAATATCTTTAATGCTTGATTTCATATTTTGTATCATATAAGGACCATCATATAAATTAAGAAAGATTTAGTGTCCATTTAGTGAAGTCTTTCATTTTAGGGCAAAAATAGTTATTTCTTACATTAAATTCATCATTTAAGGTATTTTGGTAATTTCAGAGTATCTTTATCTTTCCTCTGGTCTTCCAAGGGGTGTAAAAAATACTAAAACCTTTCATATCCTTTGGTCCTTCTTAAGGGTATGAAATATGATTTTTTAAAATTTTAGGGGCTTAATTGCAAGTTTTGCATTCTAGGTCACCTTTGATATCCATATTACCCATTTAGGGGCTTAATTGCAAGTTCTTACCTTTACTGAGTCTTTTAAGGTCGTTGGGATACTTTAATGACAAAACTAGTCCTTAAGGGTATTTTGGTAATTTTTCCTAGAACCAAGTCCTAGGTAGTCACTGGGATGCTTTTAAGCCAAAAGTGTATATTTAGGATATGTTCACTTTTTGATGATCTTTTTCATGTCCTTCAGACTACTGAGATACATTTTTATCATTTATAACCTAGGGGCATTTTAATAATTTTTTATAAAACCAAGTCCTAGGCAGTCAGTGGGATGATTTTATGCCAAAAGTGTACATTTGGGATAGATTCACTTTTTGGTGATCCCTTTTTGCGTGTCTTTTAAGATACCAGGATACTTTCCAATCGAAAGTATACCTGAAGGGTATTTTAGTAATTTTCTTTATAATCGAGTCCTAGGTAGTCACTGGGATGCTTTTATGCCAAAAGTGTACATTTAGGATAAGTTCACTTTTTGATGATCCTTTTTGTGTCCTTTAGGGAACTAGGATACTTTCATGTCAAAAGTATACCCTAAAGGTATTTTAGTAATTCTCCCTAAACTCGAGTCCTAGGTAATCACTGGGATGCTTTTATGCGAAAGGTGTGCATTTAAGATAGGATCATAATTTTTACAATAATATCATGTCCTTTAGGGTATCAAGATACTTTCATGTCGAAGGTATATCTTAAGGGCATTTTGGTAATTTATAATAAAACTGAGTATTTTAGAGTCATTGGGATGCTCTAATGACAAAAGTGCACTTTAGCAGAAATGTTGGTCATTTTGACCTTACTTGAGTCCTTTGAGTCGAGTTTAGTACCTTGCGTCTAAATCGAGTCTTAGGGAATTTTTTTTTATTTTATGTAAACTGAAATTTTTGAAAAATCAAGGCGATGTCTTTGAGTTAAAGTAATACGTCAAATTTCTCCTAAAATATGAAAAGGGTTCTACAAATTATTTTAGTACGAGATATCCTTTTCAAAGTGAAAATCAAGATTTACATAAATTTTGAAAAAATAAAACCTCTCGCATTTCTCCGATGGTCTAGCGGGGTGCGAAAGATATATTGATTTTTAAAACCTTTGGTGTTTCTCTGGTTTTCTGGTGGGGTACAAAAGAGAATGATAAACAATTTTTGTGTTCCATTGATTTTTTTGGTGAGGTACGTAAGAGATTTTGATTTTTAAAAATTTTTAAAACCTGATTTTTCCAATATGGAATAATAAATTGGTTTCATAAAATATTATTTTGGGAATTACAATTAAATACCATACGTTGAAACCAGATAAAAATCAAATTTAAGTTAACATGTGCTTAATAAGCTACCGATTTTCGAGCATCATGAGAGGGTTGATACTTGTAATTGTAACCGACTCCTAGACCCTTCTATATAATCTCTGGTATGATCGTGGACATTGGAGTTGATATTTTAGGGTTTCATAACCCTCGAAATACCAACTCTGGTAGTGACCAATCTTACCTAGCCCAAACATATTGGTGGCAACTCCAAATAAAGTCATTTCGTAATGACTATCTAGGGTTTAAGTCGAGTGAGCAATTCATCTTGACAACTTAGTTTCTAGAAATAAAAAAATATTAATAATGATATGAAAACTAAAAAAAATAAAAATAATATAAAATATTGACATATCGATAAATATAGGAATTAGGGCCTTTTATGTTGAGCTAGTAAGGATTCATATTCAGGCCATGTTGCGACAATGCATTAGCAGCAAGGTTTTGTTTGAATGAGTGCATAGAATCGTAGTTCATTTCCACACTCGTCGCAAGCATTGTAGAACCATCCATTACTTGGGTCAACATCAACTATTTTTGCTTTCAATTCATACATTGTATCCTAAATTATAAAATGAATGTTACAATATGTACGCGTAATTTTAGAGTTGTATATAAATAGATTATTAGGTTGTTTTGTGTGATTACCTTCGATATTACAGGCTCTATGCTCAGCAATTTCTGTATAGTTGCTGTCTGTTGTGGTCTTTCATTGGCTGCAATGTTAGGCACTTCATCTTCAACTAGGAGTTGAATCTTGATAGGATGATCCTTGTATCCAAGTGAATAAAATTTCAATTATTTGGTACAAATTTTATGTTACCTTTCTTTGAGTTATGATGTTTCTGGGATTTGCAAATCAATATAAACTTTAGTTGCTGAAAATGATGATGCATATAATTGTCCTGCAGTTTTATAATTGTACGAAATAGTTGAACTAGTTGTCATTGCAATAAAAATGGAAAACAAAGAAAATTGCAGAACTTACCTGTATATTTTTTCATATTTAAACCTTCACAAATAAGAACTGCACTTGGACTTGCACATTGTCTTCTTTCAGTAGTCTTGTTATGTTCCCATACAGCACAATTTTTCGTTTTTCACCACTTTATCAATTTTCAATTAATAACACAAATGGTTACATTAAAATTATATTTAAAAATATCTTATTAATTTTAAATTTTATTACATTAAGTCTTGTAGGTATATGTCTCTTTTGTCAACCATTTTAGTTTGATTGTTTAATTGGACTTTAAACGCAATGCTTATCGATTGTAAAATTCGGATAAAATCTGCAAAGAATAATTTAGACTTAAAAATTTATTGAAATAATTGCTCAATACATAAAAAATATGAATACACTATATACCTATCAAATACTTGGTCTATTTGATTCTGTCATGAAGAATACTAAATGAAATAAAACTAATGAGCTCGGATAAGCAATTAAATCTTCATATAACTATTGAATTTGGCTTGTTTTGGGCAACAGCATATGTCCACTTCCCCTGGTATTGCACTAAATTTCGTGCTTTGATTGCTTGGCTTGGAATTTGCTCAATTCATATAAAAGATTTTCTTTCAAAAGTGAGCTAAAAGAAGGGATATCTGCCTCATTAATTGTAAACTATGCTGCATTTCCTTGTTAAAACGTTATTTTAAATTTAGTTAGAAAAACAAATAATTGCAAATGATATTTTATGAATTGTTTAGTACATACCTTTGCATCAGTACCAAAGTCATACAATTCTAACTTTTACTATTCTTGCTGGTTTGTAAGGTTTAAGTTCATTCAAATATTGATGAATCATTGGGAAGTACCTGTAAAACAATTCAAAGTAGTTATATCACATACGAATGCATTACTGGAAAGTCATATTTATAAGACTAAAGTAAAGATAGAAGAATCGGTATATAGAAAACGATTAAAACATCAATGTAGCATAAAGGATAACATGAATTGAACCTAAATTATCAAAGATTTCTTTGTAGACAATGCCCTTTGTTTATGTTGCTTGTGCATTGTCTTCATTTTGAATAAGTATCTTCAAGCCATTTCTTGATGTAACTCTCGATAAAGCTACATATAATTGGCCATGTGTAAATACTGGTTTTGGCAAGAAAACACCAACAACATCTAGCGTTCGTCCTTGACTTTTATTTATTGTCATAGCGTAACATAATTCAACAGGAAATTGCTTTCTATCAAATACAAGAGGCCACTTACGATCTTTAACAGTAAGAATAATTCCAAGGATAAAAACTTTACAATTACCATTAACACCAGACAAAATTTTCAACCCTCTATAATGCTAGAAGCTAATTGAGTAATAAAAAATCTAGTGCATAATCCGGAAGATTGGTCTATATTTCTCAAAAATATAATGACACAACCAATTTTGAGGGTCAATTAAGACTTGGAATACTAGGAAAATTGAAAGAATTTAAAAATTTAGTTGGATAAAGCAATTCTCGATTAATCATCAAATTTGATGCCTTTGAGATGTAATCGCAGCTGAAATATGTTTTACTCATACCTGGCACTAAATCCAGTACGTAAAAGTTAATTGACTCAACAATTTCATTGTACGGAGTCACAATGGCTCTTTATGGTAAAGTGGATCCAAAAATTTTGTTTCAAATCAACATATACAACTGATAAAATCTACTGTATGGAACTTTTTAGTCTATCTGACTAATAAATCATCAGGAATTGTAATCCATGTTGCCTCTTTTTTATTGTCATGTTTCACAGTTAGAACATTTCCATCTATATTCAAGAATCATTGTGAAAACTAAGCAATCTCAAATATGGTGTAATCATCTAAGTTACTCCTTTGCAACCTCATGTTAATACTGAGATGGAATACTTTGCAGTGTTGCCAAATTTATGACTGATTTATTGTGGCATTTATGATGTCAAATTTGGTTCAGATTCTACAACAGGCAAAATTAGTTTGAAATCTCCTCCCAAAAATATTGTTTTACCTCCAACAGGTTTATCTATAATTTCAGTATTGTCTTTTCTCAAAACATCTCTTGGTGATTTGTCTAAGGCTTCGAAACAATTTTTTTTTGTACCATAGGAGTTTCATCCCAAACTATCAAATTGGTCTTTTGAATCAATCAAGCAAATTGTGTACCCTTTTTAATCTGACATGTAAAGCAACCATTTATATCCAATGGAATCTTAAATCTAAGGTGTGCAGTTTTGCCTCCAAGAAGTAATAACGATGCAATTCTATATGACACAACATCTAGCAGAATTTTTCCAAATGATCTCGATCCTGAAATGATAGTATTCCATAGATATGTCTTTCTGGTCCCTCCATGACCATAAATAAAAACATTTCTTCTTTATTCAAATCTACATATTTTTTAACAGAATGATACAGCATAATTTGTTGTACATTTAAATTGGACAATAAGTTCAGAAGTTCTTACTGAAGCTCAAAATGTTATAATTTAATTCCTCTTGAATGAGTCTATCTGCTACCAAGTACGTTTCTTTTTGGTTTGGCATTGGCAGCTTGAAATTAGACAACAAATTACAGTTTTTATTGAATTGTTGCCCCAAATTAATAAGCAGATAATTCTTCAAATCGTCTTCTAGAATGCAGTATCAAAAGATCCAAAAGCTATTTTCAATTTGTACTCAATGTTATCAACATAATCTTCCAGTTATCTTCCAACAGTTCTATAAGATTTCTGACCTAACAAAACATAACAATTGTAACAAATAATTGCTACAATTCTAAACTGGATGGCCATTATGAAGCTTGATTTAGAGATTCATTCCATCCTCGATCATCTCCTAATAATCCTAATGCATAACAGGCAGCTTGAAATGTAGGATGCAATATCCTTTCTACTGTCTTTATTTCTTCATAATTCCTTATATCTTTTACCATATTCAATGACATCCTCAAAAATGCAATTCTCCTAATGCAGGACGGATGTAAATAATCTGCCTGATTGTGTTTCCTTGTTGCCTTCATCGCCATTCATTTTTTTGCTTTATTCTAAACCTATTTTGTTAGGAAGTCACCGTGCAACAAATTTCTTGTTTCTTCGTCAATTTGATTGGTGTACAGCCATTCAGTGAACATTGTTTTCTCCATCTAAGGTCTTTGCATAATCCTAGACAAATTTCCTTGATCCTTAAAGTATATTGTTTATTCATTTGGCAAATGAACGAATAACCTTTGAACAGCAGGTTCTCTGTCTGGTATTTCAAACCCAAATATCCTTCAGCAAGTTTCATAAGTTGATAAATATCTATGTAAAGATATTGTTAAATGTCATCAATCTCATGCAGTCTTTGTTGCTCATTTTTCTGGTTCATGGTTTCAACAGATTGATTGTTATCAGCAGTTGAGCGAGCATTTTCTGATACAACTTTTAGTCTATCATGTCGTTTGCTTATGTACTTGAATAAGTACTTTATAACTCTAGCGTTTTCTTTTCTTTTTCTTTTTTGTAAAATTTAACATTTACAAGAGCCTGATATTTTACTACTAAATTGACATTACGAGGCACAACAAACCTCTTATCCAATTCGATTCCATTTTTGGTTGCAACATCTAAGTTAGATGTATAGACACCCTATTTTGTGCAGGCCCCTAATTGATTTTTTTTTTTGATTTTAGGGGTTAAGTGGAATTTTTCAGATCTGGGTTTCTCCAATGAGTTATAGATATAAAATGGTCCAATTGAGGTTTAGTTTGTTCTATGAGCTTAGTTTAACATAATATGGCACTTGAGCTTGATTGTTTGATTTAGGAGGTCAGTGCCGGATTTGGAAATTTCGGACCTGGGTTTCGAAAATTCGAGAATATCAAAAGTTGATTGGTATATATCTCTTGAGAGAATTATAGTGGTTATCGATAATATTTGAGTGAAAAAGAGACTTGTTTTAAAAGTCATAATCAAAACTCAACACAATGATAAAAATCAACTTTAGGCAAAGTTAATTACAAAAAGTCAACTTTTTAGCCTAGAGTTAGATTTTGAAATTGGAAGAGTTATATAACTCAAATTTCAAGATAGATTACATCAAAATGAAATTGAATATGGACTTTAGGTCAAAAAAGTGTAATCAGGACCGGGTCATGAAAGGATCTTCAAAATTTAGAAAGCCAGAAATTCTCGAAGGCTTAATCCATGAGATCTAGGATAGAAAATTTTAGATTTTTTGGAGAAAATCATCAGGACACATTTTTGCTATAATATAGAACATTCAATTGCACTTTTATATAGATAAATCATGATGAATTGAATGGAATATAAAATTATACATAAATTTGCAAAATTCAAGCTTTGGCCGAATTCCAACATGTGTTTAATATGTGAATTTTGCTCATCTTTCATTAATGGCAATAATGCAATTTGCCTTAAAATAAGCTAAGATCACCCAAGGGTGACTAAAGCTTAAATCACCAACTTAAAGACCTATAAATAGCAGTGATTAGCCATGATTTCATAACTTCTAAGCGCTTGAAAAATTTTAAAAAATCTAGAATTTTCTTTTCCTCTCAAGCTCCCATCTTTTTTAGGAGGGTAGCAAGCTTAGAGTAGGTATAATCTCCAACTTTTCTCTTTAATTTCATTCCAATTTCATGATTTGATGATTAACCAATGTTTTCCTATAATTTATTGATGTTAGGCCAGGCTCATTCCATGACCTATGGCATTCGACCAACTGGATTCATCATGATCTCATGTTTTGACCTTAATTTGAGTTATGATTTAATTGATTTCATGTTAGTCTAAGCATGATCGCATGATTAATTGCTGAATTTAAATTGAAATCATGTTTGAAGAATTAAGCCTAGGTTTAAACAAGGTGGAACTTCTAGATCTATGTTTCGGTCCACCTAGATTCTTAGGAATTTGATGATTCAAGTTTAATTGAGCTAGATTTTGATGATATTAAACTGCAATCTTGACGTTTAAATGATAAAATTGTGATTTTCTGGCTTAATATAGTGTTCGAACGAGACGAAATAGAGAGAACTTGATTCGGCTAGCTTAGATCAGGTTGATCTTGAGCTTAATTGATTCAGTCTTGCATGATCTTACTAATTTGATCTAGTGTGAGCTTATTTGAACTAAAACCTAAGTAGATAAAACTTGAATCTAGTGTCAAATAATGAATTACAGGTTTTTGAATTAGGTGAACCATTCAATCAAGCTAGAGTAGCTTCCTCTAGGTTCAACCATGGTGGATTCTTAATGTGATTAAGTGGGCTTTACACAATTAATGCTTAATTGGTGAAACTTAGATGAATTAAATGAAGTTGGACTTGGTTAAGCTGGAATTTATTCTTAATTGAATGAATTTAAAGCTTACTTTTCAATTGATGAGCATGCTTTAATTGTATGAAAGCATGCTTTAATTGTTAATCATTTTGATTGAATTGAATCCAAGCTTGTTTTCTTGTGCTTGATTGTTTAACGATAAGATTTTGATGGGAATTTATGTTTAAATAAGCATGTCAAATCGGCTCAGGTGAATTTTGCAGTTAGAATAAGATTTGTGGATGATTAATTGTTAGCATTATAAGTTAGTATTCTATATGTTTGATTAAATGCATGTTAGGATGTTTAGCTTATGTAAAAATCTTGTCTTCTTAAACGATCCCCCGAGGCCCAACCTTGGTTCACTTAATCAATGGGTGAATCAAGGTTTGGTGTTGTTTAATAAGCTCTTTAATGAGTAACTTATGGATATTAAATAAAATAGCTTTAATCAAAGCTGATTTGGAGTAAAATAAAAATATTTTTAAGTGTTTAAATGGACAAGCCTATACTTGGTAAGTTTTAATGTGAGTTATTAGGTGTTGTTTAAGTGTGTTACATTGTGTTGTTTAGAGTCACTTGGCTGCTAGTTATAGCACACAAGTGAGTGGCATTGGTGGGTAATTCACTTGCTATGAATAAATAATTATAAATAAAAACGATAAAAGTGAAGCCATTCGCATGACTCTTAAGTATATAGCTGATGTTAAAAAACATAATTCTAGGTCTTGGTATTGCAACTTTGTTAATTCCTTATATATGACATTTGTAGAGTCTATTTGGTCTTATTGCTGGATGTTCGTACCTCCAAAAATGTGTTTTAAAAATATGACAAAAGGCTTTCTAATCACAAGTTGCATCAGAGCTACTATTACAGTCCAGCATAGTATTTTGTAGAAAAGATATACTTTAATTAGTTTATAGGCTTCAGGAATTGTTATGCATATTTTTCCTATAATCCTCATTGTTTGGCTATGTAATAAGCCATTGAAGTATTTGATTTCATGATCAGACAAATACAGCAAAATCGTGCAACTTGAGCTATTCGTACTGCTCTGTTTCAGTGCTTGATTAGTATTATGAACTATTTTTTGATAAGGATAATCATTATTGTGAATTTTCTCATATTTTTAGATAAAATTACAATGAATAGGCTTTCCAAGTATGTATGGGTCGTCTGATGGGTATTCTAGATAAATCGAGAAGAAATTTTGGAAGATAGGCTGGTCAGACATGTTATAAGATGGAGTAATGTCAAATAAAAATTTATGTGATAGCCAAAATGATTTTTTGGCATTTTTTTGAATATTTCTAGGTTGAAGTACTGTGAGTCAACAGTCAGAGAATATAGTTTGGTGATTTTATATGATACAAATAATATAGAATAAATTCAAAGAGCTTAAAAGGTCAAATCTATCCATGTTTTGGTCCTCTCCGTCTTTAGTGTCTACATTTTCAAGACACTCAAATGCCTCGAAATTGATTTTAGGAGTCATGTTAGTGTGTGAACAAGTCTAGGGGTATCCTATAAAAGGTCCTTAATGTCTTACACTAAAGCTTCCAAGTTGGATTAAATAAAGTTGATTTTTAATATTGTTTTCAAATTTTTGATTTCCTCAATTTAGTCTTAATATGTATTTTCGTGATTTCTTTTAAATGGAATCAAAATTGACAAAAAAAAATACTGAAAATGGAGTCAACAAATGAATTTTTTTGAGTTAAATGTTTTATAAAATTTTCCTTTATAAATGATTTTTTTCTCCAAATTTGTTGTAAATTTAAGCTAGTCCTGACAAAAATTTCAAGATACATTTTTTTGTTGATATTTTGTTTGATTTTGATAGAATAAATAAAAAGAGGACTATGATAGAACATATATGATTGAAACCATGGATAAACAAATTCGAATACCTGTAATTTGTAAAGCCCACTAAAAAAAAGAAAAAAAAAGAGAATACACTTAGTTTTAGCCCAATTTCAGTTTTGTAATAAAGCCCATTTTGATTTACTAGAGTTATTAGTCTAACAAAAAAAATTAGGGTTACAAAGTTTACACTACTTTTTTGTCATATATGGCTTTAGGAGAGTCTAACCTTAGGGAAAAAGAAGAAGAAAGGCAAATCCATCGTGAAAAATATGGATTTAGGTAAGATTTTGCTTAATTTTTGTGAAATTCTTATATTTTTGATCAATCTACATAAAACACATTCTTTTATTTTGAAGTATTTTGATATTTTAAAAATTTTAACGATTTTTCGATAACTTTTAAGTGACATTATGGGTACCCATATAAAGGTCTATTTGAGATCTTTCAAATGGCATGTGTGGCACTTCATTTGGTTAAGTATTTTAGGTGTTACAATTTTTTTAAGGTTACTAATTTGAGTTTTCTAACTATTTCGACCAACCAATTTTCGATCATCAAAAAACCATTTTTTGTTGACCATTTCTGGCAAAACTTAAATGGATTTCATAGAACGAAATGTGAACTTTATAATGGTATAATTAATTTGGTTATAGGAGTTCTATGTGAAAAGAATTGAAGCCCCAAAATAGGCTAATTGAATCTGCCAATCTGGGAACCCTAAAAATATGAATTGTTTATGATGATTTTTAAAGTTTAGATGCTCGAAACTTAGGTTATATGAACTTGTTTTTGCTGAAATAGAATTTCACATTATAGTATTACGTCTCTACTATTGAATTGTGTTTTTAAACAGCATCAATGTTTGCAAAAAATTGGTTTTATAAAAGCTTCAAGTAAGCCAAATGATAACAAATCTAACTATTTCGACCAACCAATTTTCGGTCATCAAAAAACCATTTTTTGTTGACCATTTCTAGCCAAACTTAAATGGATTTTATAGAAAAAAATGTGAACTTTATAATGGTATAATTAATTTGGTTATAGGAGTTCTATGTGAAAAGAATTAAAGCCCCAAAATAGGCTAATTGAATCTGCCAATCTGAGAACCCTAAAAATATAAATTGTTCATGATGATTTTCAAAGTTTAGACTCTCAAAACTTAGGTTATATGAACTTGTTTTTGTTGAAATAAAATTTCACATTATAGTATTACGTCTCTACTATTGAATTGTGTTTTTAAACAGCATCAATGTTTGCAGAAAATTGGTTTTATAAAAGTTCAAGTAAGCCAAATGATAACAAATTGCTAAATTCTAGAATTTAGAAAAAAATCAATTTTAATTTTTGTAAAATCTTTTTCAACCAAAATAAAATATTTTTAGTTAAAAATTGTATTAATCTCAATTTTTCTGATTTTAAAGAATTTTTATATATTTAAATACATATTTATGAAATTATCTTTATTTTACTGGATTTTGAGGAAATTCTATTTGTTTATATATTTATTTTCAAAAATATGAAAATTATTTCGGAGTTAATTATATTTTCATAAAGTTCATGTTAATATTAATTTTATATTTTAATTGTTAGTTTTGCAATTTTACGTAGTTTTAAATATTTTAAAACTAAGTTTAAGTTTGCTTGGAAGGTTGCCACACTACCCAAATATCTCCGAATGGCCAACGAAAAGTCATCTGTTGTGAAATTTATATTTTGGTTAAATTTTAATTTTTAGATATATATATATATATATATATATATATATTCTTAATCTTTAGGTTATTAGAAGAATTATGTGATTTTTGACTTAAGTGTTAGTATAGCGAATCAAGTAAGTGACTTAACATTCTTTCAGTATTTATTCTCGAATATTCAGCCCTTAATATTTTTACATCATATATGTAAAAATATGTTATTTTGTCCCATGTTTTATTAATTGGGTTAAGCATGAAATCTATAGTTTTAGATTTGGATTTGGAAATATTGTTCTATTTATTTGTATATTTTTTTTCAATTTTAACTTTGCTACAATTTTGCTAAACGGTTTACTTGATAATATATTGATATGTGCATGAGAAATATCTTGTGTATAAAATGTGCTTGTTTCTAAATACAATAAATATATGTATTACGTTATGGATAATCTAATTTTTCTATTTTTGATGCTCTCCCGATATACTATGCTTGAACCTTACCAATGAGGGTTAATTGTCGGCCATGTCAACATGTACTTTGTGATTAGGAACCGATTTCAAACCTTGCCACCGGTTAAAAATAATAGTTTTTGTATTAAACTGTACTACTATTTTAGAATAATGGTTTTCATTGTGAACGGTGCCATGGCTTAAGAGCAGTGGTTTTCATTTTGAACCATGCCATTGGTTAAGAATAGTGGTTTTTGTTATTGAATTATGCCATTGGTTTAGAACAGTGGTTTTCGTTTCAAATTGTGCCATAGGCTAAGAATAGTAGTTTTCATTTCGAACTGCGCCACCGGCTAAGAATAGTAATTTTCATTTTGAATCATGCACCGGTTTAGAATAATGGTTTTTGTCCATAGCTTATAAAGAGAGACAGTTAGATTATATATTTCGGAGACTTAAGCATAAGACTTTTGTTTAATATATTTTTCATATTATTATTTTGAAATAAGTTATTTATATATATATATATATATATATAAGATTACCCAAAATTTTTGTATTTTTAATTCAAACCATTATTTTGGCCTTATAGATTTTGAGTGTGTCTAACCCAATTAAAGGAATGTCAATTGCTTACTCAGTAGTCGTACTCATTATATTCTTTAATAATTTATAGGATATGAGTCTAGACTGACACGCAGGAATATCGAGGAGTGACATTTAAATTTTAGTATATGTCTTCTAGACTTTCGCGTGTAAAAAAAACTATAACTTTTCAAGACTATTATTTGATAAACTGTTAAAGATTTCACACTTTTATTTCAAACATTTTGTTATGCCTATAAATTTCATTTTATTGCATTCGATTTTTAAACAACTTAATTTCTTTATTTTTGTAAACATATATATATATATATATATTTGAATTCCATTTTGTTAGTTGGTTGCCTTGCATATATTTGAGATTAGATCTAGCAGATGTGCTGCATCTGTTATACTTTGATTTGGGATGGGACAGATTTAATAGTATCAGAGCTTAGGCTTTTTTATTTTAGATTTTGATGATCATCATAATGAAACATTTAATATTATCAAAACGAGTGAATGGGTAGAATTTTAAGTTGGAATGTTTCCTTTTATTAATTTATGGCTTTTGTTTTATTATGGTTGTTTATTAAAAAAATCTTTAGTCTTAAAACGTTTCTTACTTTGATTGAATCAGTATGCTTCATCATCGCATGAATGAATACAACCTTGCTAAGATTGTGGCAACTACTAGAGCTATGGGTTTTAAAAATTCTCATAATGAGAGGGACCAAAATCATTAAAAGCAAGACGGGGATTGAGGTGTAAATGTTGCATCAAATGCTCAAGACTATGTTGGGAATCAAATGGAGGTAGCAAAAGGAACAGTGGTTGGGAACAATGATAGGGTGTTGAATTTGATCAGTGAAGTAATTAATCTAGTGAGGGATCAACGACAACACCAGCCATCAATGCAACAAGTTGATAATCTTAGGGAATGAAAAAAATCTAAGTGAGTTTAAGAATATAGCACCTCCTACTTTGAAGGTTCTACAAACTCTAATGAAGCAGGGTTATGGATCAAGGAGATGGAGAAAGCTTTTGCTGCAATGCATTCTTCAGATCAAGATAAGATTAAATTTGCTACAAATGAGTGCTAATAATTGGTGGAAAGGAATAGTTTGCACTCATGAAATAATCTAAGATTCTTTATATGGGACAACTTTCGCACTACACTTTATAGAAATATTTTGCAAGAAGTGAATTGCTACAGTTGGAAAAGGAGTTTTTTAATGGATGACTATGAGGTTAAGTTTGCTTCACTGTCAAAGTTTGCTTATTCTCTTGTTTCTGATGATGAGAGCATAGCTAGAAGCTTTGAAAATGGTCTAAATGCTCAATTCATAGAGGCCTTGCTCCCTGTATTTGACTAGCTATAAGAAAGTGGTTGGTAAAACGAAGTCCTTAGACTCAGTTTGGAAGGAGACTCGAGAAGCAAGGAGAGATCTTTCGAAGAAGAGGGGTAGAAACTTTGATTCTCAAAATAAGAGAGCTTTCAATGGTCCTTCTAAATTTTAGGCTACTAAAGGGTCTCAAGCTTTTTTTGCCTCTAAGGGTAAATTTTCTTCATAAGGTTTTAGTCTTCTCATGGTAAGACGTCTCAACAAAGGCTTAAGTGTTCAGTGTATGGTGGAAGACATTAAGTTACTGATTAGAAGAATGTCACTAGAGCATGTTTTATATGTGGCTAATTAGGTCATCGTATTGTTGACTACCCTTTAAATTCTCAAGATTCATAATTACCGCAGTGGCTATAGAACTTTCAAGCCTTTGAACCACCAGTAGTTCGAAAGATGTAACCTAATCAGGCTATTCAAACTGCACGGACACCTTTATCTAGATCACAAAGAGAAAGAAGACCTCAGACTTAAGCTTGTGTGTTTGCCCTAACCCAGAAAGATTCTGAAGCATCTAATGGTGTTGTTTCAGGCATCCTACTAGTTGCCTCTATTTATGCTCATGTCCTGTTTGATATTGGAGCTTTGCATTCTTTTATTTCATCTGCTTTTGTTCAAAAGTGTGTTTTGCATTGTATCCCTTTGGAATATGAATTTTGTGTTGATACACCAACTAAACGTCAACTCTTGTCTAACCAAATTTGTAAAATGTGTGTGATAAGAATTGAGGATAGGGAATTGGTAGCTAACTTGAATGTTTTGAGTATATGCAATTTTGATGTGATTCTAAGGATGGATTGGTTGTCTGCGCATCATGCTAAGGTTAATTCTTAGAAAAGAAGGGCAAATTTTGAAATCGCTGGGGAAGTACCTTTTAGTTTCCATGGTAGTGGTGCATACGTTCCTTTACAGGTTATTTCTACGATGCAAGCTAATCGGTTACTAAGAAATGGTTGTAAAGGGTATTTAGCGACAATAGTTGATAATAGAATTGCAAAAAAAAACACTAAAGGATATTCGTAATGTGAGAGATTTTCCTAATGTTTGTCATGATGATCTTTTCGGATTACCTCCCAATCGGGAAATCGATTTCTCTATTAATTTGCTTTCAGGCACTAGTCCTATTTCTAATACTCCTTATAGAATGGCTTTGGCAGAATTAAAAGAGTTGCAAGAGCAATTGCAAAAGCTACTTGATAAAGGCTTTATTAAACTTAGTGTGTCACTAGGGGGTGCATCAATGTTATTTGTGAAAAAGAAGGATGAAAGTATGAGGCTGTGTAATGATTACTATGAGTTAAACAAGGTAACTATGAAGAATAGATATCCTTTGCCTTGTACTAATGACTTATTTGATCAGTTAAATAGTGCTCAAATGTTTTCCAAGATTAATCTTTGATCTGGCTACCACCAATTAAAAGTTAAAACTAAAAATGTACCTAAAATTGCTTTTCGAACTCGATATGGGCATTACGAGTTCCTAGCAGTGCCATTTAGGTTGGCAAATGCTCCACTTGATTTTATGAACTTACTGAATAAGGTTTGAAAACCTTAGATAGATTTGTGGTTGTTTTTATTAATGATATATTGATGTATTCTCGTAGTTTGGAGGAGCATGAAAAACATTTAAGAATCATTTTGGAGACTCTAAGACAAAAGCGATTGTTTACTAAGTTAAAGAAATGTGAGTTTTGGCTATTCCGTGTTGCTATTCTTAGGCATATAGTGTCAAAGAATGGGATTTCAATTGATCCCAAAAAGATTGAGGCGATAGTAGAATGGAAAAGGTCAAATAATGTTTTTAAGATTTATAGCTTTTTGGGCTTAGCTAGATACTATAGGCATTTTATTGAAGATTTCTCTCGTATCGCTATACCTTTGACTAGATTAATTTAGAAGAGAGTGTGATTTGATTGGTCAGATGATTGTGAAAGAAGTTTTGAAGAATTGAAAAGAAGATTAGTTTCTGCTCATATCCTTACTTTACCTATTGGTAGAAAAGATTTTACCATCTATAGCGATGCTTCAAAGAAAGGACTAAGGTGTGTTCTTATGCAGAATGATAAAGTAATTGCATATGCTTCTAAATAGTTGAAGCCCTATGAGGAAAATTACCTTACTCATGATTTAGAGTTAGTTGCAATAGTCTTTGCATTGAAGATTTAGAGACATTATCTTTGTGGGGATTCTTGTGAGATTTTTATAGTTCACAAGAGTTCAAAATATCTCTTTACCCAAAAGGAGTTGAAATGAGGCCAAGGAAATGGTTAGAACTGTTGAAGTATTATGACTTGACTATTAGTTAAGTAAGGCGAATAACATAGCAGATGCTTTAAGTAGAAAATCTAGTGGAAAATTGGCTACCATAATTATCTCTCGAAGACAGATTCTAGAAGACTTGAGAAAAATGGGTATTAATGTGTGTACGTAGTTCTAGAGCTTATTTGACTAACTTACGAGTTCAGCCTACCTTAATTCAAGGAATTAAAGATGCTCAAGCTGTTGATCCTCAGCTTCAGAAAATTAGACATGAAGTAGAGTCTAGTTCAAAACCATAATTTTAAATTCATGAAGATGGTTCCTTGAGGTTTGTACTAGGATTTATGTTTCAGATGATTTGGGTTTAAAGAAAGGGATTTTGGAAGAAGCTCATTATAGTAACTATACGATCCATCCTTGTGGTACTTAGATGTATAGAGATTTAAAAAGCACATTTTGGTGGAATAATAAGAAGAGAGAGGTTGCTCAATTTGTAGCTAAGTCTTTGACTTATGAATAAGTTGAGGCTAAACATCAAAGACCTATAGGATTGTTAAAGCCTCTTCCAATTCCTTAAAGGAAGTGGAAACAAATCATGATGGACTTCATATCAGGTTTACTTAGGATACTAAAGAAAAATGACGGTATTTGAGTGATTATGAATAAAACGATAAAATCTGCACACTTCTTGGCCATTCGTATAAGTATGTCATTGGAAAGGTTGTCAAAGTTATATATTGAGCAACTTGTGAGACTTTATGGTGTACCAATGTCTATAGTGTCTGATCAAGATTCTTATTTTGTGTCAAAAGTTTTAGAGAGTTTGCATAATGCTTTAGGCACTCGACTAAACTTTAGTACTGCTTTCCATCCATAAACAGATAGACAATCTGAATGGACTATCCAAATTTTGGAGGACATGTTGAGAGCTAGTGTTTTGGATTTTGGAGGTTCATGGGATCGCTATTTGCCTTTAATAGAGTTTGCTTATAATAATAATTACCAATCCAGTATTCGGATGGCTCCATATGAAGCTTTGCATGGAAAGAAGTCTAGATCCCCTCTTTGTTAGGATGATGTAGGCAAGAGACAATTATTGGGTCCAGATCTTGTTCAATAGGCTATTAAAAAAGTCCAAGTGGTTAAAAAACATCTTTGTGCAGCTCAAAGCTAACAAAAACATTATGTTGATTATAGACACCTCATTTTGTCCAAACTAGTTTCTGGCATCCTAAGAGTTAGGTAAAAGATCAAAAATAGAAATAAAAGCTGGGGATGACTAACGGACATCGTGTCGCCAAGCAAAAAAAATTTTGGGGAAGGTTTGAAATGCCTATGGGCTATATTAAAGAAAAATATAAAAGCAAGGCATAAAAGGCCACTTTTCATGGTGTCACCAAGGTCATTCAAACAAATACACAAATCAATTTCCCATTATTTGTGACCAAGTTGAGGTAAATCAGGACCATAGGTATGTACAAGTTATATTAGGGTGCAAGTATTGATACGAGGCCTTTACAGTGCGAAAAACTTGAGTTTTCACGTTTATTATCGATGCAAGAGGGTCTGGTATCGATACCCAGGGTGTGTGGTATCGATACCTGGCATGTTTGTATCGATACAAACCTTGGCAATAGCTAAAGTAGTTATTTTTGGCAAAATGTATCGATACAAATCCATAGAGTATCGATATAGGCCTCTAAGTCTCGAGATTGGAAACATTTTTTGCTTTTAGTATCAATACAGAGCTAATTGTATCAATACTCAAGAGTAAAAAGTATTTTGTGTATCAATACAACATGTTTTGTACTGATACACTAAGGCATTTTTGCCTAGTTCGAGCCACTTTTTAGCCTTCAAAAACTCAATTTTAACATGTTTTTGCACCAAAGAATTATCATAAATCATATCAAACCTCAACTATGGGTTCATTAACAGATTCAAACAAATTTTTGGAGCCCAAACAATCAATGAAAAAGTCACCTTCATAAGATATATGGGTGTAAGAGGGTGTGGCAAGCATACCTCCAGTTGTAGGCTATCATAGCCTTTTTGATTCCTTGCTCAGCATGGTAAAACCAATAAGAAGATAGTCAGCTGAGCATAGTAGCTGGAGATGTTGCTTGGTCCAAGAGAGAAAAATCAAAAATGCCCTTGCCTTGTCTCCTAAAGGCATTGGTTGAGCATTAGATTAAAATGGGGACTTTTCAACAATGAAAAACACTACCAGCTATCTCAAAAAAAAAAAAACATTTAGCTATCAAACAACAGCTCTCCAGCAATCCTAGAAAACTCTTTATCCATCCCCATAAATCCTCCATCAACTTCAGCTCCAATAACTCACCAAAACACTGTTCCATTGCCTTTCACCCTTAACCAACCTCAATTCCTGTAGCTTCCTAAAACCACCACTAGAACACCTTCAAAAACTCAACCTTTCACATATTTTTATCCTTAAAACATCGTATCAACAACCACATTACCAGAAAGCTCCTTTCTTTCACCCTTTTCTTGCTAAACAATACTAAAAAAAAGGAAGAAACTGAGCTTAAAGTCACTGCTTTAAAAAAGAAGAAAACTTTAAGCTTTTGCTGGTATGTTTTTTACCTTGTTCCATAAATTTTTTGTTTTGATCATCCATTTCATTTTAGTGAGCCCTTCATGTTGCCATGACCCTCTTAATACTCTCATCAGCTTTATTGCCTTAGTTGTGTTAGTCTTAGAATCCTTGTGACCTTCTTGACACCTTAATGTTGTGGGATATATAAACTCACCATACTTCATTTTCATCATTACACAGCCTCTGTTCATGCATCTTTTGCCATGTTTTTCCATATCAACATATCCATTACATATTTAAGTGGTCACCTTGACATGTCTTAGGTATGTTCAAACATTCTCGTGTTTTAAGGAGTCTTATGAAATAAAAATCCTATCTTGACAACTCTAACATCCATCCCCTTGGTCAAACATGTTCATATCATCTCCATGCACCTTAATTGTCATCTTCTTGCATTTGTGTCACACATTTTCATGTTAAAATATTATCCTTGCATTTTTTCATGTTTAATCCATGTTTATCTTTGTATGTGCTGTATTTTGTTATGACATCTCCATTAGAATGCTTGTTTGTTTCTTACAAACTAATTTTGGAAACATCCCCAAGTTAAGTTCATGTTACATTCAATAGGTGAAGAATAGCATGGACTTAATGTTTTCATCAAATTGGACTCCCAATCTTGGGGCAAATCGACAATTTCGCTCTGGATTCATGGTGAAATAAGTTTATTTTTCAAAAAAAAAGAAAAGAAATCATTTTTAGAATTAATCTTTGATCTTAAGCCTCGTGTTCCTTTCGGTGACATGGTCAGTAAGTTGTTCCATCATCCCAAACTACTCTGGGATTATGGAATGAACTTGTGAAGCCTGTGTTATTTTCTATGGCAAACGTTTGGACATCCTAAACTAGAGTCTATTTTCAAAAAAATCGAAATATCAAATAATCCCCCTTCTTTTTGCTCTGGTAGCACTATAATCCGAACTTGAAAAATTATTTTTGAACCACAAAATATTTCCTTAGATTTTTCTAATATTTTTCTCTTAAAGGGCATCAAATTACCTTTCAACGATGTCATATTTGCCCTCGGATTATCCTGAAGGAGTTATGATTTTTCGAACCTTTGGTATCTGAAATCCCTGGAACTAGCATCTAACATTCTGTTTGAGGCCATTACGGCCACCATTGATTTTTAAAAAATTTCCAAATATTTTTCCCAAAAAGTTCACAAAATTCCCTTTCCAGAAAGGTATTATCTATGATCTAACAATCTCAGACAGACTTAGAATGATTTTTCAAAATCCATCATGCCCTTTTAATTGTACATGTTGTCAGTGCTGAGATGAACCTAATTTCAAAAATTAATTCTACCTAGAAAGTGATTTTCTAAAATATTTGAAATATTTTTATATTAAATCTTGTCAAGTTACCTTTCCAACGGTACATTATTTACCCTCCGAAGTCTTCGGATGCACCCGAATAAAATCTGAAAACAAAGATGATAGGATGTTGTCCCTTGTTTTCAACCTAATTTTTGAATCCCTTTTTATTGAGACATTCGGATACCTCGAATATGTGCCCGATTGATTCCCCCACAACATCAACCCCTTTTGACTCAGATCAAGATTAAAATATGCAAAATAGGATTTCATATTAAAATTTTCGCTAGTAGAGATACTTCAACTCCAGTATTCCAAAGGGGATACTTTAATCCCATTTTTAATTAAAAATTTCAAATTTTCTCTTTGTTCCTAAATGTTTTCCTAACTTTGGGGATACTCCAACCCCACTACTCAAAGGGGATACTCCCACCCTTTTTTTTCATTAAAATTCAAATTTTCACTTTAATCTTAACTATTTCCATAACTCTATTTTAGGAGATACTCCAACCCCACCTCACTGAGGGGATACTCTAACCCTGCTTTTACCTCAAAAACTTAAAATTTTCTCTTTTCCAGATGCTTTAAACTTTTTTGATAAAAATCGTCTTTGTTCTTCAAATTACCACCAAATCCAGACCGATCTCTAAAATTATCATCCCAATTATTGAAGACAATTATAAGATACATTTCGATCACCTTTTTTTATGTTCTTTTGTTTGTGTTTGCTTGTTTATGATATTATTAAATTTCTCATTTTTCGCCTAACTAACTTATTTCCTTTTGTAGTGTTATTGTGCATTCATATTTAAAATTCATTTTCTAATGAAATTTACGAAGCGATGTTTTGTGTTGGTATCTCTCTAGTGCCTAATATGAAACTTCCAACTTTTAAAATCCAATCCGGACATCGTTTTCATAAAAAAATCCCTATGTTCCTTACATCTCTAAGGCATACAAATGATTATTTTTCCTTAATAAAAAGCCCTGAATTTACATTTTCTAAAACTTCATGCATTAAAGAGGATTATATCTAAATAGAGACCAAATGGAACCGATTTAACTGAGACCAAAGTGAGATATGGTTAGTAGGTACCAATTTCAGGCGTCATGGGGATGCTAGTCCTTCCCTGCGTGTAACCAACTCCCAAGCCTAACCAACGAATTTTTGAACTTTGTAAACCTTGAAATTAATGTTTAGAGTTTCGTAACTCCTAATATTGTTTTCAATAGGCATCCAATCTTGCCTAGCCTAAAATGATCAGTGGCAACTCCGAGTTTATGCCATTTTGTGTTGGCCATCCGGGTCCAGTTGGATGAGCAACTCATCCTACGGTCCCTATCCCCTTCATATCATCACGCCTTATCCAAATCCCAATCAAGGGATAGCTCAAAGGCTCGATTATAATCAACCATCATTTATTTTTAAGTCGAATGGGCTATGCCCTTCGAATCATCCAAAGTTTTAAAGGCCGAGCACGTGGTGACATTGATAATAGGAGAAGAAAACTGGAGTTTAAGGTTGGAGATCATGTATTCTTACAAATTTCTCCAACGAAAGGAGTAATGAGGTTAGAAATTCATGGAAAACTTAGTCCTTGTTATGTGGGACCTTTTGAAACTCTTGATAAGATAGAAGATATAGCTTACAGATAAGCACTTCTACCTGCATTATCCAAAGTGCATGATGTGTTTTATGTCTCCATGTTGAGAAAAATATGTTCCAAATCCAAGTCATGTGATAGAATTTGCTCCTTTGAGACTCAAAGAAAATTTGTATTATGACGAGTATCCATTACATATTGTGCGTAGAAAAGAGCAAGTGTTGAGGAGAAGAACAATTTCTTATGTTAAAGTGCAATGGAGTAATCATACTAAATGGGAAACAACTTGGGAGTTAAAAAAAAGTATGAAAGAAAAGTTTTCTCAACTTTTTGAGAGCCAAGTTATGAGTTTAGAGGACTAAACTCCTTTTAAGAAGGGGAAGATGTAAAGCCCATTAAAAAAAAAGGAAAAATAGAGAATACACTTAGTTTTAGCCTAATTTCAGTTTTGTAATAAAGCCCATTTTAATTTACTAGAATTATTAGCCTAATAAAGAAAAATTAGGATTACAAAGTTTACACTACTTTTTATCAAATAAGGCTTCAACAGAGTCTAACCATAGGGAAGAAGAAGAAAGGCAATCCATCATGGAAAACACGGATTTAGATAAAATTTTGCTTAATTTTTGTGAAATTCTTATATTTTTTATTAATTTACATAAAACCCATGCTTTTGTTTTGAAGTACTTTGACATTTTAAAATTTTTTATGACTTTTCAGTGATTTTTTTGTGACAATATGGGTACCTGTAGAAAGGTCTTTTTGAGATCTTTCAAATGGCATGTGTGGCACTTCATTTGGTTTAAGTATTTTAGGAGTTATGATTTTTTTAAGGTTATTGATTTGGGTTTTCTAACTATTTCGACTAGCCAACTTTGGGTCACCAAAAAACAATTTTATGTTGACCATTTCTAGCAAAAACTTAGATAGATTTTATAGTACGAAATGTGAACTTTCTATTATTATAATTAATTTGGTTATACGAGTTTTGTGTAAAAAAAATAAAACCCCAAAATAGGCTAATTAAATCTACCAATCTGGAAACCCAGAAAATTCTGAATTGGTTGTGATCATTTTCAAAGTTTAGACCCCTGAAACTTAGGTTATATGAAACTGTTTTTGCCTAAATAATTCTACATTATATTATTATGTCTTTACTATTGAATTGTGTTTTTAAATGACATCAGTGTTTGTATGAATTTGGTTTTATAATAGCTTCAAGTAAGCTAAATGGTCATAAATTGTTAAATTCTAGAATTTAAAAAAAATAATTTTTAACTTGGTAAAATCTTTTTTGGCCAAAATAAAATATTTTTAGTTAAAAGTAGTGTTAATCTCAATTTTATTAATTTTAGTGAATTTTTATATATTTAAATACATATTTATGAAAATTATCTTTATTTTACTTAATTTTAAGGAAATTCTATTTGTTTATATATTTATTTTCAAAAATATGAAAATTATTTGGGAGTTAGTTAGATTTTCATAAAGTTTAAGTTGATATCGATTTTATATTTTAATTGTTAGTTTTTCAATTTTACGTAGTTTTAAATATTTTATTACTAAGAAAGTTTCGATTTGTTAAGAAGGTTGCCACACTACCCAATTGTCTCTGAATGCCCAACAAAAAGTTGTCCGCTGTTAAATTTATATTTTTGTTAAATTTTGATTTTAGATATATATATATATATATATATTCTTAATCTTTAGGTTATTAGATCGTGACCTAAGTGTCAGTTTAACGAATTAGGTAAGTGACTTAATATTCCTTCAGTATTTATTTTTGAAAAATCAGCCCTTAATATTTTTACATCATATATGCAAAAATATGCTATTTTGTCCAATGTTTTATTAAATTTGGTTAAGCATGAAATTTATAGTTTTAGATCTGGATTTGGAAATATTATGCTATTTATCCGTATATTTTTGCAATTGTAATTTTGCTATGATTTTGTTAAACAATTTAGTTGATAATATATAGATATGTGCATGAGAAATGTTTTGTGTATAAAATGTGTTTGTTTCTAAATATAATAAATGTATGTATTACATTATGGGTAATCTAATTTTTTTGTTTTGGATGCTTTCCCGATATACTATGCTTGAACCTTGCCAAGGAGGGTTAATTGTTGGCCATGTCAATATGTACTTTGTGGTTAGGAACCAGTTTCAAATCGTGCCACCAAAATAGTGATTTTTGTATTGAATCGTGCCATTGGTTTATAATAGCGGTTTTCGTTTCGAACTGTGCTACTGGTTAAGAATAGTGGTCTTCGCTTTGAACCATGCCACCAGTTAAGAATAGTGACTTTTGTATTGAACCGCGTCACTGATTTAGAATAGTGATTTTCGTTTTGAACAATGCCACTGATTAAGAATAGTGGCTTTCATTTTGAACCGTACCGCCGGTTTAGAATAATGGTTTTTGTCCGTAGCTTACAAAAAGAGACAGTTAAACAACTTAAGCATAAGAATGTCGTTTAAATATATTTTTCATACTATTATTCTGAAACAAGTTATTTATAAATATAAAATTACCCAAAATTTTTGTATTTCTTAATTTAAATCATTATTTTGGCTTAATAGTTTTCACAGGGGTTTAACCTAATTAAAGGAATATCAGTTGCTTACTGAGTAGTTATAGGCATTATATTCTTTAATATTTTACAAGTTCTGAGTGTGGACCGACACGTAAGAATATCAAGGAGTGACGTTTAAATTTTAGTATATATTTTCTAGACTTTCATATGAAAAAAAACTACAACTTTGCGAGACTATTATTTCATAGACGCTTAATCGTTTCGCACTTTTATTTCAAACATTTTTTATGCCTATAAATTTCATTTTATGGAATTCATTTTTAAACAACTCGGTTTCTTTTATTTTTATAAACATATATATATTAATTCCATTTTGTTAGTTGGTCGCCTTGCATATTTGTGAGATTAGATCTCGCAGATATGCAACGTCTGTTATGCCCTGGTTTGGGGCATGACATAATTAGTTGGTGCCAAATATTAGGCTTCACGAGAGGAATTGAGTCTTAAGTTGTGGTGGTGTAATCAACTCCTGAACCCAACTTTATGGATCTCTATTATACACAAATTAAGAAATCATTCTTTTAGAGTCTCAAAACTTTTTAGTAAATGATTTTAATAGATAATCAATCACACCTATAACTAAAATAAATCAATGACGACTCTTTAACCCAGTCACTCTTATATTTCGATATAAGAAGTTCATATGAGCGATTCATCTGATCGATTAGAATCCTATGATGATTCGAAATGTTATCAACTCTGATATATTGAGATTCGTATATCGATATATTACGACAAGATGTTATTTCTCTTCTATATGCTCGAAATCTGTCCTCATTAATTATAGTTTCAGACTGAAATTATTTCAGAAAATATTTTAAGCATTTATCTTTTATCATGCATGGTGCTTCAGGATTTGCAATGCCACATGGACCATGAACCATAAAATATATGACAACTTGATATGCAAGTGGATTAGAAATCCTATCCGGAATTTCAGCTGATATAATTCTATCAATATTGCTTGAAGCAATACATTTATCTTCAGGGTGAAGCCAGAGAAGAATATGGACGCGTGGCAGTCCACGTTTTCGAAATTCAGCATTATAAATAACTGTTTCAATTTCAAAAAAGTAAAATCAAACTTAGTATAATATTCATAATACTAATGATTATACTAATTATTATAAAAATATAATTTAAACTATGTATTGTAAAATGAAAATGCCATTACTCGACCAAAATGATTATTTTTAGTGAGATCATCCATCAAATACTGCAACTTTATTTTGAAAACTCTTGTTATTAAGCTTAGTTTGTCTTCAGCATGCTAACTAGGAATTAAGGATAAGCTTGATGAATTTTAGGCCATCTTGAATTGCAAGTGAAAGTGATGAAAAGATCTGGATATCCATAAAAACGATAGATTGCTATTATATCTAGATAATTTTGAAACAAATACCAAGGACTACCTGTGAAACTTGCTGGAAGAATAATTCTTTCACCAGCTGAATTTTCTTCAAGATCACCGCTATTAACAGCATTTCTAACATCTTTGTAAATATTAGACCTCATACCTTTTTTATTGTCCTTGATGTATTTCAACCTTATCTCTTCAACACAAGAATAAGCATCAACAATGAACCGCTGGAACAATCTTCCACCTCTTAGTAAAGTATTACAATCTGGAAACCTCTGTTGAATTATTTAAGCATAAGTACTCTCGCGTGGCCATCGTCTTTTGTTTGCCCCTTTCCTTTTTGGGTGAACTCACATATTCAATATCAGTACTAAAACCATCTTCAGCATATGGAAATAATAAAGGATATTGCTTGCCATAAAAGCGGACGCAATTCACTGATTCCTTTTAACCCCTTAGTTCTATGTTCAACTATAATATCCCTTTGCCATCATAATCGCCAATATCTCCAGCAATTAATGCTGCCACTTCAGATCCAATGGGAAGAACCTATCTTTTGTCGGTATGAGTCCTTCTTGCTGTCAATCCAAGTCTCAATCGAATATAATCTAATTCTTTAAATCTATCCCTCACAGATCGAAAAATTTTGACAATTTCATTGTATTGATTAAGCATCGCAGTCAATTCTTCCACTCTACTTCTGTCAATGTTTGTCTCTTGATTGTTTCCATGAAAGATTGCCATTCTATTTGAGGTTTCATTTTCTGTATCGTATATATACTACTAAACAAACTCAAGTCTAGAACTAGCAACAGTAAGCAATGATTCTATTCTACCATAGCTCTGGCCGATAATTTTAAACACATATGGACCTGGCCTATTATTGACGGAATTGTTGATTTTACCACCAACAGAAGTAAATTGCAACATAGAGGTGTAAATTCTAACATTCTCTCTAAATTTAGTTGCTCGATGACCTTTTTTATAAAGTTGTCTAAAAATTCTGGTGTGGGATTAAAAGAAGGTAATTTAACTAAACCCAATGGCAACACAAAGAAAATGTTGGATTATTAGTTTGTTTTGATGGATCTGTCCTCTCTTAATACCACATCAAAGCTCCACAAAAAGGGCAAATGTAATTAGGTCCGCCAAAATTCAAAGATGAGTAGCAAGTTCCTAAATATTTCGCCAAAAAAAAAAAAAAACGAAAGCAATATAGTTTGTAATTCTCCATTTATACTAGCAATATAATGTACCGTTATATAAGGCTGATTTGAAGCATTTTGGTGAACATATGTACATATATTATCTTCAACAATTTGATTTGTCTTAGATTTCTCTAAAGAAATAACAAATAAACAATGTTCTCTTCTATTCACCCTCCTATAACCTTCATTACATTCGGTCTTCTTATTCTATTAATCATTGCTTGTTCATTACTCACTACTACTATGACTTGACTAACATTGTTAACAACAGGAAGTCTTTCATTTTGATTTGCAGTACCATTTCTTTGATCCACATTTAATTCATTATTTGCAAATCTTCTAAGATCAGTTCGTGTTTGAAATTTGCTCATTCGTATACTTTCTAATCTCCTAGCTCTATTTTGATTTACATCCCTCAAAGTCAGCACTACTCATCAACATTAATAACAAACAAAACAGAAAAATATACAAAAGGTCATCAAAAGCACACTCAAAAGTAATACAATTTTGATATATTAACATATATTTAAAACTCTAAAATGAAAAAAAAAAATTCTAAAATGAATTACTTCAATTTAACTGAAGATTTGTACCAGCAAAATCTGATTCAAGAAACAAAGCAAATAAACCTTGTTTCAAATAATAGTAAAGATAATCATTAGTCACTTCTGTTTAAACGAAACATAAATCAAATGTAAATATAAAAATAATAAAAATTATTAATCAACCTTAACAAAATATCTTTTTAAATAATAAAAAGAAAAAAATATATAAACAACTTAATAAAAAATCATCAAAAACAAATAAAATGCAAAGAAGAGGACAGAAATTTCAGAAACTAACTAAAAAAAAAACCAAATGATAAACCCAGCTTAATATCAAATGATAAACCAGAATATAGAGGAAACGTAATCAGAAAAGAATCAAACTGAGAAAGACTAGAAGCAAGAAGTAAGGTTAAAAAACAAAATTAAATAAAGAAAAAAAAAATCAAATGCTTAACCCAAAGAATCAAATGCCAAATCAAAATGTAGACAAAATGTAACCTGAAAATAAAGAAACCAAAATTATCAGAAGCAAAATCTGAGCTGAGTAGAAGAAGCTCGAAAAACTCTAGAAGCAAATAGGCATGAATCAAACGTGGTACAAATTTGGCGAGAAATATCTAAAAGAAAATAAAGAACGGATAAATTTAACATTTACATTTGAAAAAGAACAATCATTACTTTTGACCATAAAAAATTATAGAAACTTTATCAATAATTGTGCAAACGAAGCTAAACTTTTTGTTGCCTACTCCAATTTTTTTTAATTCCGTTGAAACTTATATTTAAAATTCGATTGGAATTGTTTAGGTTTTTTTTTCCTGCTACTAACACTTACACTTTTCCCTAAACATGAAGAGAAACCCAGTTCTACAAACCGAACCAAAATTCCGAACCATTTTTCATTTTTCAGCCTAATAATAAACCAATAACCCAACCCAAAGCAGCCTATAATATTGGTACAGCCAACTGAAACCACAACCAATGACAAGTTTCAAATATATAAGTTTGGATAGGTGTCATCTAAGTCACCCCATAGGGGACTTTTTTTTTTTTTTTAATAAGATATTGAATAGAACTAAAGCCCCTGCATTGCTGGGTTTAATTTTTCTTATAATTTTTAATTATTAACAAAAATTAATAGTGAATTAAATTTTATTAATTAATAATTATTTATTTAAATTTTATATTTAAAATTGAATATGTACTTTAAATCAATTAAAAAGTTAATATGTAAATTAATCTATTTAAATATATTATTTAAAAATAAAAAAAATT
>JBBYHL010226639.1:0-26855 GCA_038381835.1 Adansonia madagascariensis
TTGCATCTTGTCATGAATCATTGTCATTTTTAGCATCCATAACATTTTCTTGTCAAAGTGCATAACACTTTCTTTGTTTAGACCATTGGTAAAGTTAGCATCCTTATTCATGTTATGTGCCATCCCCTTGTATGTTTGTTGTCTTCTCTTTGTCAAAGTTTATGTTTGATGGCTATAAAAAAAACTAATTTTCAAAACCTCCCCAAGCCAAGCATGCTAACCTCAACCAATGACTAGTATGAACTTAGCATTTTCCCTAAAGTTAACTAAAAAAATCTTAGGGAAGATGAAGTTTTCTAGATCTAAAATCTTTATTAGACGAGCTCAAAACTTTTGATTTTCCAATGAAAATGGCCTTTCACTTGTTCCTTAAATGTTTATGCCTTGTTTGTGAGTCAAAACCTTGAGTGGTATGATTAATGGGTTGTTTCATCATCCAAAATTACTCTAGGGCTGCACAAATGAGTTCACAATGCTCATGCTACTCTTTCTCCTTAGTCATGGATGTTCGAATTTCGATGACTCGAGTTTGGACCCATAAACATAGAGAAAATAAGAAATATCCTCTGCTTTGCTTTGTCCCCTACTGGCAGCATCATTGTTACAAATTGAAAAATCATTTTAAAATCCCAAATGATTTTTTGTGAATTTTATAATATTTTCTCTAAAATTTTGTCAAAATCTCTTTAAAACAAAGTCATGTTCATCCCTGGGTCAGTCCGGATGAAAGAATTATGATTTTTCAAACCTAGACTGTCCGGAATCCCTAGAGTTAACAAAGTGCATTCTGGTTGGGCCCTTTAGGCCCACTAAATGATTTTTCCAAATCCGTCCAACATTTTTCCTAAAAGTTCATGAAATTCCCTTTCTAAAAAGGTATTATTTTCAATTTTTGGATACCAAATAAGTCCGGAATGATTTTTTGAATTTTGACACACCCTTTTCCTCACATGCTCTGTCAGTAGCGTAATTGACCCAAATTTGAAAATTTATTTCCCCAGAAACTGATTTTTTGGGATATTAGGAATATTTTTAAATTGAACCTGGTCAAGTTACCTTTCTGACGATATCTTGTCCATCCTCTAAAGCCTTCAAACCAATCTAGAATAAATTCAAAAATTGGGATCGCGCGATGCTATCCCCCGTTCTCGGTCATGGTTAAAATTAAGTTGTTTTCTCGAATTTCATCTCGAGACATTCGAATATCTCTATATCACCCTGATCAGACTCAAGAACATGCTTCAACCTCCCATAAACTCGTATCAAAGCATAAATAAATTTTTACATTTTTACCATCCTCGTTCATAACTTCTTTTGCCAAAAATCATCAAAATGCTCACTCATTTTCTCAATCCCAAAGTTCTGTCAACTTAAGTTTTCCAACTCGACTTCTTTAAAGAGTGTCAGATATGTCACTTTTGGGGATACTTTAACCCTGACCTTTTGAGAGAATACTCCAACCCTACTTTTCAAAATTGTTAAGATTTAAAAATCTTCCTTTGTCAAAATTATTTATCATCCACGGGGATACTCCAACCCTGATCTTTCGAGGGGATACTCCAAACCCGCTTTTCAAAATTGTCAAGATTTAGAAATCTTCCTTTGTCAAAATTATTTGTCATCCATGGGGATACTCCAATCCCATCTTTTTAAGAAGATACTTCAACCTTGTCTTTCAACTACAATTAAATTTTTCTCCTTTTCGGGCTTCCATGAATGTGTCAAGAAAACCTCATTCAATCAAGGAACCCAGATGCATCTCAAAAATTGTCAATTCAATTATTCCTAGATAATCAATGCCAATTGTGAGAAAAATTTTAATAGTCCATCCCTTCTCTTTATCATTATATTGAATGGTCCACGTTATGTTACTTTGTTTGTTGCCTCACTAATGTGATTTCTTTGTGATGATTATTTACATTCATGTTTTCAAATCATTTCAAGTAAAATTAAAGGTAATGCTCTGCATGGGTATCTCTCCAATGTGCAATGTGGTACATTACATTTTTCATAGAAAAATCCAGAGATCATTTTTATTGAAAATCTTTATATTCCCCATCCCTCCGGGACATATATGAGATTAAATATTTTTGTCAAACCCTGGATTTGTATTTCCATAATATATCAAAATAGTAACGAGTTAAGATCGAAAGAATCAAAAATGAGATAAGATATAACTAGTAAGGTATCGATTTTAGGCATCGTGAAGAGGTTCGTGCCTCATCGTGCGTGACCAACATCTAAACCCAAATGGCAAATTTTTGTACTATGTAGACCATAGGATCGATGGTTCAAGTTTCGAAACTCAAGACATAGGTTTCAATGGACATCCGATCATGCCTAGCCCAAAATGATCGATGGCAACTCTAAGCGTTGTCCATTTTGTGATGGTAATCCGAGACCAATAAGACCAGTGATTCGTCTTATGGTCACCTTCATTATATCATAAGTCGAGAATTCGTACTTCTCGTTCTTATCACATTACGAAGGAAAAGTTTAATCAAGAAGACATTTTCAAGTCAAAAAAAATATTTTAAGTCGTATGCACCCATAAATCTGTGATGATTTACCCTGAGGCATGTTGCAACATAGTGCAAAAGGGAAAAACTGAGAAAAAGAATGAACTTTGTCCTTTAGATAGTGGAACAACGCATACTATCCTTTAAGATAAGGGTTTGTTCTCAAATGTAACATTACATAAGGCAAATATCTATGCTATATCAAATCTTGTTGTGCTCATTGATGGCTCAAGTAATGCCACAATAGTACTACCAATGGCATCATGCAATAAAGTTTTGCTAATTATAAAATCAAAAAGAAACTTATTGAGCTTCAAAGATATCCTTGTGAATAAATATCACATGTAGACCCTGGTTGAAGGTAGTGGAACTAGTCTATACATCACTTCACACAAGATGGGCCGGAAGACCATCCATGAAAAGGTAAAAGCTTCAAGTACAAGCATCTATTGGGTTCAAATTCTAGCGTATGAATCCTACACCACTATGTCCTAGAGACTAGTGAATCCTAATAAATTTGGATTATGGCATGATCATTTAGGTCATTTGGGAGCTATAATGATGCGTAAAATCATTATTATAAAAGACACCCACTAAAGGGCAAAAAGGTGTTTTTGTCTAAGGATGACACCTAAGGACATGCTCACAAGGTAAGCTTATTACTAGACCTTTATTTACTAAGGTACATCTGTAGCCACCTACTTTCCTTCAAAGGATCCAAGGTGATATTTATAGGCCTATACATCTTGCAAGTGGATGCATTCTGCAGAAGGTCTGATGTTTGCTTGTTATCCACATGCAACGTTGCCTTTGCATGTTTATTTGTGTAGATAATAAAGCTCCAGGCATACTTCCTTGATTATTCGATCAAGAGCATTATGATGAACAATACGAGTGAACTCATTTCTAAAAGCTTTGATGTATATTATGCATCACTGAAAATAGAGGTATAGCATTCAGTCCCAAATGTTACACATAACTGGGAATCTTATTCACGGTAAGGTAAAGTTTGATCTCATGCATAAATAACATTTAAAAATTCAAAAGATGACATAAAATAAATGGCAAAAATAGATAAAGACAAAAAAAATTAGACTTTCCTATGAATCTCTTAGGGATGTTCTTACATGTAGCAAACTAAATCGAATTACATGAAAACTTAAAAATCATAAGATTAGAATTACTTAACTTGGAGATGTGATAATCTTGTCTTTTTTTAGATCCAAAAGATCCCTTAAGATTAGCAACCAAGCTCCCTGAAAGTTAATCCAAAATCTCAAGCAACAAAAGTGTCCTACCTTGAATGATGACCCCCCACAAACAGCACTTAAAACTTTCTTTAAGCTCGATGGTTCTCCAATGCTAGCCAGATGGTTTCTTAAGCCTTGACCAAAAGATATCTAACTAGTAGGTACAGATCTAAGGTGATTCGAGAATAATTCTCTTACTTATTATGCTAAATAGAAGAGGAAAACAATTTTGTAAGGAAGTAATTATATTACACAGATGCTTGTAAACTAATCCAAAATTCTTGTTTTTTGATTAATTGATTCCTTTAGGATAAAAACTGATTTACTACTTTTGTTGCAATTAAAAATGTTTTAAAGATCATCTGGGATACTAATCGACTCAATCTTTGCTTAGAAAAATGGGGTATTTTGTGTTACTACCTTTTAGAAGCTTTAGGGTTCTTGCCTAGAGTTTGTTGATAGCCAGCTATCTCCCAAAAGGTCTTAATGAAGTTTATATAAACATATTGGACTAGGTTTAGCTATTTAATGAATGAATCAAACCCATTAAAAATAGCCTGATGGCACTACTTTGGAGTGTTTCTTAAACCCAAGTAAAACTATTTTAATAAGCTTGTCTAAGATTGGGCCTTAGTAGTAACATATTAATATTTTAGCCTAATAGTATCCCAAGGATGGTTATACCATACACCTAGCCCATTAGCAAACCTAACTTGGAGTAGTTCACAACTAAGCTCTCTTAACTTGATAATTAGGGTTTTTAGCCTAACACTTAATTTATATATTAGATAATTTAATTCATAATTAAATTTTTTAACCCAAGTAAAATAATTTTACTTTATGCCAGTAATATTAAATAATTAATTAATTAATTATCAAATAATTTATTTAATTTCCAAATATAATTATTTGGCCTATTTAATATTGTCTCTAAAACCTTGTCGACAAATAGACATTATCTTGATAAGACATTCTTATCTTTATTGCCATGTTAAGACATATATAATTAGATTTCATAATTCCTTAAACCATTCTTAATTGAACTTATTCAATTAAGTCCTCCTCAATTTATCTTTTACTCAATCAAAGCTCTATACATTGATTGTTGGCTTTCCTTACTCTCAACTCACTTTTACTTTCATTAGTTTTCAATTTCTCTTAAAAGTTCAATTTATGATTAAAATTTTAAAAGAACCAATTTACCCACCTCTTGGTTCAATCTTTATTTTAAGCTAACAATTGGTATCAAAGCTTTGGTCTCTATTGTGGGTCCCATAATCTTGATAAAAAAACCTTTATTAGCTTAAAAAATGAAAGGTACAAACATGGTACTTAAAGTTTCAAGAAGTTCACAAGAAACAAAGAGCCAAGATGAAGTATGTCTCGTGGCCTTTGAGACAAATTCAAATGCTATGGGACTTGAAAGCCATTTCATTATGAGGCCCCCTATATTTAATGGAGATAATTTTTCTTATTAGAAGACAAGGATACAGCTTTTTATTCAATCAAATAACTATGCAGTATCGAAGGTAATCACCAATGGACAAACATTCCTAAGAAGAGAGTTAGAGATGTTGTACCAAAGGAAAAGAATAAGTAGGATTGGCAAGATACTAAAATGGCACAATTAAATGCCAAAGCCATACACACACTATTTGTGCTCTAGGCCTAAGTGAGTATAAATAGAGTCTCACTTTGTATTAATGCCAAGCAAATGTGGGACAAATTGGTAACTACTCATGAAGATACAAATCAAGTCAAATAATCCAAAATTAGCATTGTTACACTTGACTATGAATTGTTCAAAATAAAGGTAGATGAAACCATCAAAGAAATGTTGGATAAGTTTATGGACATCATCAGTGGTTAAAAGCACTTGGAAAGACCTATCTAAACAAAGAGATAGTGAAAAAGCTTCTTAATAGTCTTCCCAAGTCTTAAGAAGCAGAAGTGATGGAAAATAAGGAATCCAAGGATCCTAACACACTTTCCTTGGATGAATAGATAAGTTCTCTCCCAACCTATGAAATAAAGATCAAACATGGTCAAGAGCTACCAAAAAAGGCAAGTGTTGCCTCTAAATCAACCACTCAAAATGATAAAGATGATGAAGAGGTTGAAGAAGATGAAGAGATAGCCATGTTTGCAAAAAGATTCAACAAATTTATGAGGTTGAATAAGGTAAAAAGACTTTTTAGTGAAAAATGGTGAAAGAAGAGTTAAGCAAGAAAAAAAAAGGACCAAATTATTTTCTATGAGTGCAAGAAACCAAGACACATGAAAATTAAGTGTCCAATGTAAAAGAAGAAAAATCCAAAGAGATAAAAGAAAGGCCATGATGGCTACATGGGGTAATAATTACATCTGATAATAAGGATGATGGAGTTACTAATCTATGTCTTATGACTCTGGATGAGCCCAAGGTATCGTGTAATGCTAATCCTTATACATTTGATGAGTTATAAGATGCCTTTGATGGATTAGCATTAGAATTTAAGACCATGAATTTAAAATATAGGAAAATGATTTCTAAACCTAAAGAAGAAAAAGAATTATTGACCATGATAAAGAATGATCTTGAAATAAAGTTAAGTTAAAAGTTGAGATTAATGATTTAATAAGAAAAACACAAACTTTCACAACTTATTCTCTAGGTTCTATATAGTACAACAAAAGTTAAATAACATGCTAGAAACTCATAAAACATTTCCTGGTAAAAATGGTTTAGGCTATAATGGCATTGAAAAATGAACTTATTTTAAGAATTTCTTTACAAAACAAAACAAATGATGCATCTAGTATGAGTAATCATTGTCATAAATTAGGACATACATTTTATACTTGTTCCTTGAAGGTTGTTATTTATAAAGATAAGCTCATTAGGGGTCTGTGGATTCCTAAAGGAGTTAGCACATCTCAAGATGAGGCTACTAAAATGACGTGGATCCCAAAAGGCACAACAATTATGAATACTAATGCCCAAGGACCCAAGAAAACTTGAGTGCCTAAAAACAAAACATGATTTTATGTTCGTAGGAGGAAGAGCATTACTTAAGGAAAATTCAACAAAGAAGAATTCTTGGTACCTTTATAGTGGATGCTCAAGACACATGGCCAGTGACAAAAGTCAATTCATGGAACTAAGGCCTGAGGGTGGTTGAAATGTCACTTTTGGTGATAATTCAAAAGGATAAATTGAAGGCAATGAACCATTGGCAACAATTCCTTATCTAATATTGAAAATATTTTATTTGTTAAAGATATTAAGTGTAACCTCCTTAGCATTAGTCAATTATGTGATAAAGGCATGAAAGTATCTTTGAGTCCATAAATTGCCTAGTTATTGATGATAAGTCTAACAAAATTGTTTTCATGGGACATAAACCAAAAAATGTTTATATTGTGCATTTATATTACTTATCCTCTCAAAATTTTTGTCTTGTTGCTTAAGATGATATGGTATGATTGTGGCATAGAAGATTAAGACATGCTAGCATGAATATATTTTCTAAATTATCCAGGAAATACTTCGTTGTTGGATTACCAAACACGAAATTTGAAAATGATAAAGTATACGATGTATGTATTTAAGGAAAATATAAGAGAGCTTTATTCAAACCAATTAATATTGTTTTAACTACTAGAGAACTACAACTTATTCATATTAATCTTTTTGGTCCTCTTAGGACATTGAGCTTTGAGGTAAACAATTTAGATTTGTTATTGTGGATGATTACTCTAGGTTTAGTTGGGTTCTCATTTTAAGCTCTAAAGATGAAGCCTTAGAAAAATTTATTACTTTTTGTAAAATTATTAAAAATAAAAAAATATATTCTATTTCAAGTGTAAGAAGTGACTATGGAAAAGAATTAGAAAATCTTGGTTTTGACAAATTTTGTAATGAAAATGGCATTAGTCATAGTTTCTTAGCTCCTAGAGCTCTTCAACAAAAAAAGTTGTTGAGAGGAAAAATAGAACCTATGAAGAAATGGCCAGGACCATGCTTTATGAAAATAATTTACCAAAATATTTTTAGGTGGAAGCCATTAACACTTCTTGCTATATTATAAATAGAGCTATGGTTAAGCTTATTTTAAAGAAAACTCCATATCAACTTTTTAAAGAAAGAAAGCCTAACTTTAACTATGTTCATCCTTTTGGATGCAAATGTTTTATGTTAAATAATGGAAAAGATGGTCTTGGTAAATTTGATGCAAAAAGTGATGAAAGGGTTTTTCCTGGTTATTCTACAAATTATAAAGCTTTAGAGTTTTTCATAAAAGAACTTTGGTTGTCAAAGAATCTATTCATGTTATATTTGATAAAGCTAACTTAACCTTCAGAAAGGAATCTCTTGATAATGATGACGTTGAGATTTATCAAGAAAATTAAGTTAAAGCATCATACAGGGAGCAAGAACAAGTACTTCAAGATCAAAAGACTCCAAAAAAAGATGAACTTCATGAGCTAACTCAAGTTAAAAGAGAAAGAAATCAACTTAGAGAGTTGACTTATGTCAAAGAAAGTAAAATTACTAATAATCCAAATCAAGGCATAAGAATTAGATCTTTTCTTAGAAATATATGCAATTATATAGCTCTTTTTTTCTCAAATTGAATTCAACAACATAGATGAAGCCTTAATAATGATAGTTGGATTATGCATAACAAGAATTGAACCAATTTGAAAGAAGTAAAGTTTGGAATTTAGTAGAGAGACCTAGTGACTATCCTATAATAGGTACCAAATAGGTCTCTAGAAAGAAATTTGATGAGCATGGAACTATAGTTAGAAATAGGGCTAGATTAGCAGCTAAAGGATATAGTAAAGAAAAAGGAATTGATTTTAGTGAGACATGCTCCCGTAGCTAGATTAGAAGCCATTAGAATACTTTTAGCTTTTGCATGCTTTAATGACTTCGAATTATTTCGAAAGGATGTTAAAAGTGCATTTTGAAAGGTTTCATAAATGAGAAAGTTTATGTTTAACAACTTCCCGATTTTGAAAATTCTTATTATGGTATGAAAGGCTTTCATTTTTTATTGAAAAAGATTTTAATAAAGGTAATGTTGACAAAACTTTTTTTACAAAAGTTAAAAGGCAAGGACATTCTAATAGTTTAAGTTTATGTTAATGATATTATTTTCGGTGCTACTAATGGAACTCTTTGTCAAGAATTTTGTAAGCTTATGCAAGGTGAATTCAAAATGAGCATGATGGGAGAATTAACATTCTTTTTGGGACTTCAAGTCAAGTAATCTAAGGATGGCATCTTTATCAATCAAGCAAAATATATAAAGGAGTTACTTAAGAGATTCAAGATGGATGAAACAAAGCTTTACTTCACACCTATGAGTACTTCAAGAAAGGTTGAAAAAGATGAACAAGGTAACTATGTTGACTCTAAAGTTTATAGGTCTATGATAGGCTCATTATTTTATCTTACTACTAGTAGGCCTGATATAATTTTAGTATATGCCTATGTGCTATATATCAATCTTCACCTAAGGAGTCACATTTAGTTGTTGTAAAAAGAAGTTTTAGATATCTTAAAGACACTGCAAATCTAAGCTTATGGTACCCAAAAAGATCATCAATTGTTTTACATGCTTATTTTGATGCGAATTTTCATGGATGTAAAATTGATAGGAAAAATACTTCTGGTATTTGTCAATTTCTTGGAAACATGCTCGTATCATGTTTTTTCAAGAAACAAAATAGTGTTGCTTTATCCAAAATTGAAGTGGAGTACATATCCATGGGAAGTTGTGCCCAAATTTTGTGGCTAAATAACAAATAAAGGATTTTGGAATTGCCATGCATCATATTCTTATTAAATGTGACAATACTAGTGTCATTAATCTCACCAAAAATCCTATTCAACATTCTAGAACTAAACATATAAAGATTAGACATCATTTCATTAGAGATCATGTGTAAAAAAGTGATATTATGCTTGAGTTTTAGATATCTTGCATCAATTAGTAGATATTTTCACAAAATCAGTAGGACAAAGTTTGCACCATTGGAGGTGAACTTGGTCTAATGAATCCACCTTGATTTTGTGTTGATGATCATGTTTAATGATGTACGCAAATTTGTTAAATCTTAATATGTCTTATAAATTTGTCTCAATGATGTTTGATGTGTTCACTTTGTTTGATGAGAAAACTTTGCCTGATGAACCTATTTTGGCCATGAATGCTCATAATAATATTTTAATGCATTTTTGATGTTATGTGAAGATGATTGATTTTGTGATTTTATAATAAAAACATGGTTGTTGAATTGAATTTGATCAATGCAAAGATGATTACGATAGTCATAGTGAACAATATTGTCTAACTTTGCACTTACATACTTCAAAAATTGCATATTTCATTTCAACTTAAAGTTTTCACTTTGAAAATGTGTTTTTAATTCAAGTTTCTCATGAAAAACTCAAATTCAATGACTTTTTTATCCTCACAAATTAGTCCTAATTTAATGTTTTCAGTCCATATGTTTTTGACATAAAAATTCCTATTTTTTATGGTATCGATATTTTGCATCGATACACATAATCCTGCATTGATACATGTGTCTTTGATTCAAACCTAGTTTTTGTTCATAATATAGATACTTACTTCATAGTATCGGTGCCGTGTATCAATATAAACAAATGTTTATCGATATAGGCTGGTTGCATAGGTCTCCTACACTCACATTTGTTTCATTTCTTCCATCTTTTCACTCCACCATTTTCAGTCACACATGAATCCCTCTCAATTTTCTTCCTCAAATTCTTTCAAAATTTTTCTTACTCCTTAATTCTCACTCAGATTTATCTTTTACTCCTCCCTAATCCTTTTTTTCATCATCAACCTTATTCCATAAACACCAAATTCCACCCATTCAAAAATCCTTACTTTCCAAATCCAAACATAAATTTTATAATCAATAATTTTCCTCAATCTCATGTGGTTTTCTTCTAGTTTTTTCTTTTTCTCGATCCTTTCCCTTTGAGTACATTGTGTTGTGATTCGAGTCCCTTGCCAATCTACTAAAAATCCCTACAGCAAATCCCTACCCACCACCTATTTGATAAAAGGCCTCACCCAAGTCTTTAACTCCCCATCCAACTTAGCTATCCTACCCACAGCACCCACCACCTGCCCCACTGCTACACAGCCCTCTCATAATAAACCTCAAAACCCATTTGAAACATTTCATTTTTAGTCTGCACCTTTTGAAACCTTTACTACCATCATTTTCCCTTACCTCCAAATCTTCGATGACTTTGGATGGACCGAATTCCTTTCTCTTATTGTTATGGTTCACGAGAGCCTCGTCGATGTATTTTTTAGTAACACTTCTCTCTTCTTTAATGATAATGAACGTGTCATCACCTTTCATTCTTATCTCTTAGGATGAGAACGTTTTGTTAACAAAGTTTCCACTGTCGTCATGTTTGATTTTCTGGATGAAGGCTTAATAGAAAAGGGTACGACACCCGCTACTTTGCATACTCTTAAGGATAAAGCTACCTTCTTTCCTTTCATTGATCACTTGTCACATCTTATCATTTCTTATGTGCACCACCCTTACAGCACCAAACATATCATGCTTAGCTCCTCCAAATATTAATGGATTCACATGATACAAATCGGCAATCGTCCCAACCTTGCTTATTTCATTTTTGCCAACTTTGTTAATGATGTTTGCAGTTCTCACAGCTTCCTTCATGCATGGCCTTGAGCTACTACTTTAAGGCTTAAGGTCTCGATCTATTTTGTGAACTTGATATCATGATTTCTTATTATCAACATCTTCGAAGGAAACCCATGGGGCTCGTCGATTGTAACATTTGAAGTGACACTTTTGTTAGCAAACCATAACAAGGACCTCCACCATTTCTCGCGCAACCAGATACTCTCACTCTTGATGATGATCCTACACATGTTGCCGACCTCGAGCATCCTAATGATCATGATGGTGATGCTATAAAGCATGATGTGCCTATTTCCCCATCTAACACCTACACCTCATTATCCATGCCCATGGATATGCGTACGATGTATGATTCTATCATGGGCCACTTAAATGAATGGGAACAACAATTCGCTTAAATCGACACGCACTTCATCACTATTGAACATAATCAATGAGAGTTAATCAAGTAATTTTGCGCATACTCAAAGGCTTTTCATCTATTTAGTCCCATTATATATAATAAATTAGCTAGATCTTAGAGATTTTATTTAGATTTTATTTATTAGTTTTTATTTTAGTATTATTTTATGTTAATAGTTTTTAATTTATTATTATTTACTTTTTTTATATTTGAATTACTTAGTTATTTAAATACTTTCCATATTTTTGTAGGTTAAAACCCAAAAGAGTTTCCAAAAGTGCAACAACTTAATTAAAAAGTAAATTAAAATCAATCAAGTAAAATGACTAAGTTTGGTAATTTTCAAAAATAACATATTCAAACTACTTGGAGACAAAGTTTCAACCTTGAAGCTTTTGCTTATAAATAGGACTCTTAGAATTAGATTTAGAGATATCTCAGATACTGTATAGTTTTATTTTTCTCTAGTTTTCTAAATAGGATATAAGCTACTATAATATTCAAGTAGCTAGAGAGATTTTGGAGAAGCTTAAAGACTGAAGACCTGATAACTTTTTGTTTTCTTTTTCCCTTTACTCTTGTTATCTTTTTTATATTATTTATGATGGTGAAAATCTTGGGTTCTATATTTTTATTATTTAGTACGAATTAAATTTATTTTTCTAGGGTTATAATGGAACTTAACATGTAATTTGGATTATTTTATTTTTTTTCTTGAAAGTAATGATATTTGAGTTATTTGTTCAATCTTGTTCTTAATATTTCTAATACCTTGATCACCAATTAGATTGATTTGGTAACCTTAATGAACTTGAAAAGGAATTTTGTGTTTAGACCTGGATTAAAGGACATATGTTTCATATTCATTTATTAGGATGAATTGATATGTATATTAGATAGGAATATACGAGCATGCAATATGTGACCAAATTAGAGTCTAAGCTTAATGAGCTTCTTTTAATTCAATTTGCATAGGAATATAGTAAATTGGTTAAAAAATATATTTTTATAAGACCATCGGAAAATGCTTATAAATAAATTACAACTCTAGGTTAACAACTCATTATCATTAGTCAATTTAAGAGAGTAGGGTTTTGTTCAAATGAAGTATTGAGGAAATTTGTAATCCTAGGCCTCTATTATTTATTATTTGCTTTGTTATTATTATTAGTTTTAATTTATAATTTTTAATCGTTTGTTTGAATAAGATTAAATTGTTTTAATTTTAGTACTTAACAAACTTAGTATCAATTCCTCATGGGATCGACACTCTACTTTATCACTATATTACTTGTTCACGATACATGCACTTACGTGGTTAAATCCAACAACAACCTCATCTTCCTCCTGCCATGATCCTCCGATTGATGCTAAAAGTAGTCTTAAGATGCTCTTAGGATCATTTAGTGGATTTTTCAATGCATTTAGTGGATTATTTTACAGTTTTTTACCATATTTTTTAAGGCACATTTTGGATATCTTTTCCAAATTCGTTGCTCATGTTAGGCATGTTTCATACTTTATTCTCAATGAATTATCTTCGCTTGTGCAAATTGTGCTTGATTAATCTTTCTAGCTTTGAATTGTGTTAGACCTTTTAGTGATAAATGAAATGAAGAGAGGGTGAATTGATTTCTCAAAATTTTGATAAATTAAAACTTTGATAAATAAAATTCAGAAATCTAAACAATAAACTTTGGAGTGCAAGTTAGTGAATAGAAATAAACAATTAAAGATAAGGGAAAGAGAAGCAAACCCAATGATTTAGAGAGGTTTAGCCTCAATTGCCTACATCCTCAACCCCGGCCTCGCTTACCTCAGATCTCCATAATTCACTAACTTGAATTGTCTACCATTTAAGGACAAGGTATAACCTTTACACTTTCTATCTTTGGAGGCTAAGATAGAAGCCTCTGCCATTTATCTTTTATGGCTAAGATAGTGAAAGCTAAGTAGAAACAACTTTTGAAAGCTAAGTAGAAACATTCTTTCATTTTCAATGGCTAAGTAGTAACCTCCCCTTTTTACAGGGATTTAAGAGTAAACAAATAAAACCTCTAAAGGTCAGGTGTTTACAAGAATTTTTGCTCAAAGAAAATATGTATCGAAAGATACGAAATGAAAAGTACAAAAATAGGAAGAATTAATCCTATACAAAGATGAACTACTTAGTGAAAATGATGGAAAAGATGAAAGATTTGGCTTTCAGCACAATTCTCTTGGTTTTTATCCTTGTTGGAGGTGTTAGGGAGGGTTATTTATAGCCTTGATCATGATTATAGCTAGGGATATTTGGTGAAGGAATATAGCCTCTGGAGCCTTTAGAATGTCATTTCCCTTTGTTCCTCGTGCCTCTGTATCGATACCATTGAGTGGGTATCGATACATTGTGTTTAACGGTCCAAAATATAACCATTAAACAGTCTTGTATCAATACAGAAAGACCTGTCTCGATACGTGAACAATCCCGTATCGATAGAGAATGATCTGTCTCAATACATGAACATTGATTTCTGTATTTTAAGGTTATTTAGCTACTACCAAGTATTGTATCGATACATACACACAGTGTATCAATACATTCACATGAAAATCAATTTTAAAAGGTTTTTCATGACTTTAAAATATGTAAAACTTATCTCAAAAATGTTTTATGTAAAAATATGTATTAAGAACACATTTTTTAGTGCTTGAAGGAGTTAAAACACATTCTAGTATTTTTCAAAGTGTTTACAAAATATTTCAAGGAAAAATACTAATCTTGAAAATATTTAAACACAAGCTAATTAAGCTTAAGTTTTAGTTATATCAAAACTAAGATTAATTCAAAGTTAATATAGCTAACAATCTCTCCCTTTTTTATATGACAACTTAAGTTAAACTTGCTTGTAAATCTCCCCCTTAGTCATTTAAAGATTTTCAATAAAACTTCCCCTTCTTAAAAACATTACGAAATAGACTTTTGGAGATTATATAAAAAGGTTTTGAAACACTCGGCAATGGCATTTTTGTTCATATTTAGCTTTAAGAGTACCAACATAAAATATTAAGGATTTTGATAATATAAATAATGTAAGCACATGTGAAATCTTTCTATTTGCTAGCATAGACATATATGTATAAATGAAGTACAAGCAAGCAAATTAACCCTTAAAACTCTCCCTCTTTTTGAAATATCAAAAAGTTGAATTAAGATTAATTCAAAGCTTAGGGACTAATTTCAACAAGATTTCTAAAAGGTATATTAATTATGGATCATTTAAGAACATGTAGACCAATTATTGAGAAAATATATGCATTTAAGTCCTAATGTGTAGTTAATCCAATTTTTATATTCTTTTGTAGTCATTTTGGCACATTTGAAAGATAGAACATACCAATTGTTGAAGGATTTTAAGAATTATTAATCCAATTGGTCTTTAGATGCACAATAGATACAATTTTTTGATTTGTTAGTACACATGCTTACAACAATAGATGCCATATGAAAGGTTAAAAAAATTTCAAGAAAAACATAACAAACTTCCATAGGTTAGAAGAACATTCAATTTGCTCATTTATGATATGTCAATAAAATCATTTGAGCAAACATTCAATCAAAGAACATGCTTAAATATCAGAATTAAGTACTTAGACATGTTCAAAGATTCATTCAAAGCAAACATTTTAAGCATACATTACATACTAGAATACTAATTATCTATATACTTGACTCATGTCTGTCACCAAACTTAATGCTAAAGGATAAGAATTTAATAGCATTTCTTTAATGATTACCTTAACCTTACCAAACTTTGATGATATGCTCATTATAACTTGGAGGATTATCGTTCTTAGTGTTTTAGCATTCTTTGGTGGTTTTGGCTTGATTTGAAGAGGTTGTATCTTAATTTGCCTCCTTTTGCTATGCAAGTGTTCATCTTTCAAGGATGGATTTATCTCCATGAACCTTGCAGAATTTAAAAACAATCTTGGCAAAAGATGAGCATTAGAGGTACCAAGAATTTAATTATAAAAGAATATTCAATAAGCTTAGGTTTTGTTAGGAATGAAAGATGTTCAATGTGCTTAATGACATTTTGAAATAAGTGATATCAAATATTGATGAATGAAGAACATCAAGTGTATACGGTACCAATTATAAAAAAAAGTAATGATATATAAAAAAATTTGAATTTTTGAGTATTATGAGGCAATATAAGCACTTAATGTATTTAATTTGTGAAATGAATCAAATATAATGTTTAAGCATGTGATGAGTTATGAAACAATGTTTATCAAGGTTTAGAAATCATAAAATTAAAGGATTCAAGTGAAAACTTATTAAGGAAACCAATTTTGCATTTAAGAGCCAAAAAAACACGAAATTGGCTAATATTCACTAGTTGTGTTGATATAGGGGGCTTTTGTATCGATACACATAGTGATGTATCGGTACAAAGTTCATTGTGTCAATACAAGCTGGGTTTTTGTTCCTTGTATCAATACAGGGCTCTAAGTATCGATACATGCCTTGAGTTTTCTAAAATATTGCTTAGAAAAATATGCAATTTGGCATTCCAAAACCCATGATTTTATATTCTAATGCAAACTTTTGATTTTAAACATTTGAAGCTTATATGAATAATCAAAGTTTGCATTAGAATAACTTTTAAAATCAAGTTTGATTGAATTAACATACTTGGTCACATAAGTAAGGTAATATGCAACTAAAAGATTTTCATTCAAACCACATATGTACAAGTTTAAAAAGTATTTTCAATGTTTACTAACCTTGTTTGAGCTATAAATCATGAACTTATAACATAATCAAACATCCTAGGTCTCATGCAAGTATAATTGAATATAAAGTATTAAAGATACTTAAGAACTTGCTAATGCATGTTTATGGCATCATATCTTGTAATTAAGCTCTAAATGCTCCCCCTAAGGATATGCATATAATTTAGTCATGCAATAGAGCTTCTTAATGATTTATGGCAGGAAGTTTAACAAAATCAACATTCTACGTATAAATCATTCTTAAATTATGCTTCATAACAACATTTCAGAAATCGATTTAACATTTTATCATCAAGAACTAAATCATTAAATGCATGCACATTGAAGCTCGTAATTGCTCAAGATGTAAAATATGAATTTTCATTAAACCCATTTATTAAAAACAAATATTCCTTTGAATTCAATAAAGCATTAATAATCACCACATGAATAACCTCTACACATATCAAAATTTTAAAGCTTAAAGGTTACCCATCACACTTCTTTATGTGTCTAGAGCATCCATTTGTATTGCGTTGCTCTTTATTGCTCTAACACACCTACAAGAGACTTTCACTTGGTTTTTGGTACCCGAATTACTGTCGATCCATGAATGCTAGTCTCAAAGCCTCTTGTTCCCTTAGGAACCCATACTTGCCTAACTTTAAATTATGTCTTTTTCTTGATAGGACAAGTACGCAAATTATGACCATGAAAATTGCAATGTGAGCACTTGGTCATATAAACTTGAAAAGATTTATCCAAAACGATTTTCTTTACTTGTTCCCAGCTTTCAATCTTTCTTTTCAAATCAAAATTAGCTTTCTCTAAAATTTTAATTCTTAGCTTGGATTCATTAAAATCATTTTTCAAATCTTTGTTTTCACTCTCTAAATAAGTTTTGATTTCAATAATAAATCATTTTCAACTTTTAATTTTGAAATCATTTTCTTGTGTTTAGAGTTTATTTCCTCAAACTCAACTATAAGATCATCAAAAGCATCTTGTAACTCATCAAACGTATAGGAATTTAAATTTGGAAAATTTAAGGTTACCTTGGTTTCATCAAGAGCCATGAAACAGAGGCTGCCAATTTGGTCTTCCTTGGAGTCATCATTATTGGAAGAGTCACTATCACTCCAAGTTGCTACAAATGCTTTTCTTCTTCTTTTTCAATAATGGGCAATCATATTTGACATGCCTTGATTCATTGTAATTGTAGCACACCACCTTGTTAACTTTTTTAGATTGGGATAATTTACGCTTATCTATCTTCATGAATTTCTTGGCAAATATAATCATCTCCATATCTTCACCATCTTTATCATCTTCATCCTCTTCCTTATTCATGGAAGCCTTCAATGCAACTCTAACTTTACTTGGTTGCTCATTTCCATGATTTATCTTCATTTTGTACGTGAGCAGCGATTCGATAAGCTCATCTAAGGCAAGGAGATTGAGGTCTTTTGACTCCTCAACTACAATTACTTTAGCTTCCTATGACTTAGGAAGGCTATTCAATATTTTCTCAGCCATCTCCTTGTTGGGATACACCTTTTTGAGACCTTCAAGCCATTTATAATGTCCGTGAATCTAACAAACATCTCATTGATGCTCTCCTCCGGTTTCATTTTGAACATCTCATAATCAAGAGTAAGCATACTTATCTTGGACTCCTTGACTTGATTGGTCCTTTCATGTGTAATAGTAAACTTGTCCCATATCTCTTTGGCATTATCACACGAAAACACCCTATTGTAATCATTGGGGCCTAATGCACAAAAAAGTGCGTGCATGGCCTTGGCATTGAGTGAGCCATCTTAATGTTTTTCTTATCCCATTCCCACTCTTCCTTAGGAACTTCAAGATCACCTACCATCTTCGTTGGGATGAGTGAGCTTTTCATGATTATCTTCCAAACTTGATGATCATTTGCTTTGACAAATAGCCTTATCCTTGTCTTCCAATACGCGTAATCTTCACCGTTAAAGAAAGGAGGCCTCACGATTGAATATCCTTGTTGGCCCATACCAAAAATATCACCACTAGCCATTTGCTTGGTCTTTTACGGATCTTTGCACAAGGATGTTAAGCCTATAGGAATAAGACACAAGCTCTAATACCAATTATTAGACCTTTTAGTGGTAGTGGTATGAAATCAAGAGGGGGTGAATTGATTTCTAAAAATTTTGGTAAATTAAAACTTTAATGAATAAAATTCAAAAATCTAAACAATAAACTTTGGAGTGTAAGTTAGTGAATAGAAATAAACAATTAAAGACAAGGGAAAGAGAAACAAACTCAATGTTTTGAGAGGTTTAGGCTCAATTGCCTACGTCCTTTACCTCAGCCTCACTTCCCTCGGATTTTCATAATTCACTAACTTGAATTGTCTACATTTCAAGGACAAGGTATAACTTTTACACTCTCTATTTTTCAAGGCTAAGATAGAAACCTCTACCTCTTATCTTTTATGGATAAGATGGAACCCTTTCTCATTACTTTCGAAGGCTAAGTAGAAACCTTCTCTAGTTTTCAATGGCTAAGTAGTAACCTCCCCTTTTTACAAGGATTTGAGAGTAAATAAATAAAACCTTTAAAGGTTAGGTGTTTACAAAAATTTTGGCTCAAAGAAAATTTGTATCTAAAGATACAAAATGAAGAATAAAAAAATAGAAAGAATTAATCTTATACAAAGATGAACTCTTAGTGACAATGATGGAAAAGATGAAAGATTTTACTTTAGGCATTATCTCTTAGTTCTTCTCCTTGTTGGAGCTGTTGGAGAGGCTTATTGATAGCCTTGATCATGATTATAGCCGTTGGGGATATTTGGTGAAGGAATATAGTCGTTGAAGCCTTCCACATGTCATTTCCCGTTGTTTCTCGTGCCTCTATATCGATACAATTAAGTAGGTATCGATACATTATGTTTAACGGTCCAAAATATGATCGTTAAACAGTCTTGTATCGATACAGAAAGATCTGTCTTGATACATGAATAGTCATGTATTGATACAGAATGATCTATCTCGATACATGAACAGTGATTTTTGCATTTTAAAGTTATTTCGCTACTGCCAAGTATTGTATCGATACATTCACATAGTGTATCGATACATTCACATGAAAATCAATTTTAAAAGGTTTTTCATGACTCTAAAACATGTAAAACTTATCTCCAAAATGTTTTATGTACAAATATGTATTAAAAACACATTTTTGAGTGCATGAAGGAGTTAAAACACATTCTAGTATTTTTTAAAATGTTTACAAAATATTTCATGAAAAAATACTAATCTTAAAAATATTTAAACGCAAGCTAATTAAGCTTAAGTTTTAGTTATATTAAAACTATTATTAATTCAAAGTTAATATAGCTAACAAATTACACTTTTTTTTGTTTTGATATAACAAAAAAGGGGAGAAATGCTATATTTGCTAAATATGCTTCTCGAATCTATTGGTATGGTGATATTATTATGAATTTAATAAATATTCAATGATGATATTTTTTGGAAATCATGTACACAATATGCATATTGTTGGGATCAAATAACATGTTGATTGTGCTAATATTGAATTTTCTTATATACTTACATGTTATAGCTTTAAAATTTTTAAAAAGACCCTATTTTTTCAATTTAAAATATTTGAAAATAATGTTTTTATTAAGCGAGAGTTTTTCATTAAAAATTCTAACAAGCAAATTTATCTTAATTTTTATTATATAAAAAAGAGGGCAATTGTTAGCTCTATTACTTTGAATTAACCTTGGTTTTTATATAATAATAACTTAAGATAAGCTTACTTGCATTATATTATTTATAACTTAGTATTTTTCCTTGAATTAAATTAAAAATATTTCAAAAGAAACTAAATTGATTTGTACCTCCTATTTTCTTAAAAATATATGTTCTAATTGCATATTAATACTTAGAATATTTTTTAGATATGTTTAAGTAAATTTCAAGCCTAGAAAAACCTTTTTTCAAGTTTCTTGAATAGATGTAAATACAAGTATGTATGTATGTATGTATCGATACAATGCTTTGCAGTAGCTAAAGTTTTCCTAAAACCCTCAAATGTATCGATACAATTGGCTCTGTATCAATATTGATATAGCTTTGTGTGTATGATACATACCATTCATGTATCGATACATCACTTTGTAATGGTCACATTTTTTAAAGCCATGTAACGACACAAAAACACGAGTTTGAATGTATACTTGCATTTATGAAGGCTTCAATAGCTTTCCACCTACCTTATTAATGCCCAACATCCTTAAATTAGTTCCAAGCTATAAATAGAGGTTTCCAATAACTTAAAAAGCATGAGAGATTGAGATTGATCAAGTAGTAAATGTCAAAAGCTTAAAATCTTTGAGTTTTTCATTCTTATTGTATTCAATTTGTATTCTTCTAAGTTCATTTGTATTTCATCCATCTTGTACTTAAATTCTAGCAAACACCCACCTATTAGAGGTTTTGATTAGTTTGCAAATACTTTATCCATGTCACAAAAGGTTATGTAAGGATTAAGTGAAAATACTTAAGAATTTGGGGTAAAAATCTTAAAGGGATTGAAAGGTCTATTTAAGCCTTAAAAGATAGAGTTGTAAAGTTATACCTTAGCCTCAAAAGTAAAATTTTCATTAGTCAATTGTGGAAATCACATTGGCCAAGAAGTGCCAAGAAGAAAATACATAGGCTCTAAGTTCAAGGACTGAACCTTTATAAATTGACTATTTGCTTTCCTTACTCTCAACTCATTTTTACTTTCATTTTACTTTCAATTTCTCTTAAAAAATTTAATTTGTGATTAATTTAAAAAAAAAAAAAACAATTCACCCTTCTCTTGGTTCAATCTTTATTTTGAACTAACACATTGGTATAAGGCGGGCACACAAGGTGCAACGTTGATTTGTCCTTGGAGTAACATGCCCAAAAGTATTTGACCCTTGATGTGGTTATTAGGTATAATTGAGGGGAAGCATTACATGGGTTGTACATTGTACTCTTTTTCCCTTTTGATCGATTTTTGTCCCATTAGGTTTTTCTGACTTAAGATTTTTAACGAGGCAATAAAGGCAAACCCAAGTAGGAAATAATGTTTTGTCTAAAGGGGGTGTTATGTATTAGACTTACCATAGCTAAGAATTTCCTAATATTATGATTACAAGATTGTAATCTCTTGATATTTTGATTACAATTACAAGATTATAATCTCCTAATATTTTGATTACAATTACAAAATCATAATCTCTATAATTTGATTTTGGATATTCAATACAAACCTAGCTTGATGCCTATATAAAGATCATAGCATTCTTATTGTAAACACACTGAATTGAATAAGAAAAATAATATTTCCTCTATCTTGTGCAATTATCTCTCTCTTATATCTTCTTTTATTGTTGCTTTGCTTGCAAGCCACCAAACTCATCAATTTCTACCAATTTTATAACAAATACATATTTATCAATTTTAAAATTATTTATACACTTAATTGCCATCTAGTAAGCTATAAATAATATGCGTTATATAATTATTATCTTTTCGGTTTCCAATTTTTCTTTGAAAGGTATACTATTACTTCGATAGTTCTATTCTTATATAAATAATATTTGTTTTGAATTTGTTCTTTTACGCATACCTACATGAATGCTTAAATGTTCAATCTATTTTTATGATATATACGACTAAATGACACGTAAAAAATGTTTACCAAATAACACTATTCCATCAATTAAAAAAATAAAGTTTATTCAAGGGTTTTAATCAATATAAAAATTGTATCCTAATTTAAACCACACAAAATAATATCTTAATACACTTTTGTCAATTTAAAAATTATATCCCTTTTAATTTTTATCAATTTAAAAACTATCTATGTAATTGTAATTATAAGGAGACTAATAATTACTTATATAATTACAATTCACTTGATCATCCTTGTGCTCAAGTTCTCACATCCTCCAACCGAACAAACTTGCCTACTAACATCCAATAAAAACACCTACTACTATCTTTATATTTGTTTAAATATACAGAATAACCTTATAGCATAGTTGATAGCTCAACAAAGTTGACCTTCGCATGCATCTAGCTTGATAATGAAACTATTAAAAACTCCAATTGAACAGCTGGAAATAATTCTCCTAAACCCACTGTTGGAAAAGCTCCAAATAAGCAATAGAAATTGGTAGTTTTTGAAGTTATGTCACCCTAATGTAAATATTACCCTACGTATCCAACTTGGAGGACAGGGAGGATATATATAACAAAAGCAACGCAAACATTTTGTCATAAACTTTGTAAATTTTAACATTCAACATTATTTTCATATTATATGGATTTCATAAAAATCATGTATTTAGTGTTATATCATGTTTTAGTTATATTTTTGCATCATATTCATATAATAATATTCAATATTGTCAAGTCTAATTTCAAGCAATGACAAAATGTTTGTTTTCAAACAAGTAAAAATATATTCTTTTTTTATATGAATGGTGGTTCGTATTTGAACTAAATGAGAAGATTTTCTTCTGATCATCATGCATGTGTTTTTTGTTCATATAAAAATCATGTGATTTTGATAGTTCCATGCCTTTTGGGAACTCTAAGAGGGGAGGAAAGAAGAATCTATATTTTACAAGGCATGCTTATTGGGCTTAATTGCTTCATTCTGTATGAAGTTCTTAATTTATGTGTGTACAAACATAGTTGGATGCAGTCCTTTGATCTCAATTTCTATAGTTACATAAGTTTATGAAGTTCCCATGTCTTAGATACAAGCGTGATAATGGTTTAATTTGCTTTTGAAAAAATATATATATATATATATATATATATATTTAATATGCAATATTTTGATTTTTTTTAAAAATTTAGTTGAAACCAAATCAAATATCATAATTATATATATATATATATATATTATGGAACCTGCTCAAATCAAATTCTATTATTTTAGATCGGTTCAGTTCATCAATTATTTTAATTTTTTTTTTTTTTTTGCATAGTGTTTTAAAGCTTTTTTTCACTTCTTTAAAAATAAAATATTTATTTTTATATTATAAAAACTTTAAAACTAATTAAAATAAAATTTGGTTTGGTTTGGTTTGGTTCAAATAATTACAATTTTTAAGTTATGAAACAAAAATAGAACTAAATCGAATATATTTAACTATTATCCGAACCAAAATCGAACCTAATTCAATAAAAACTGAGCCGAACATTGTAGTTCGAATCAATTTTTTTTATTTTTTTCCACTTTTTTCTCAGCTCTACCTAGATCTTTGCAAGATCACAAGTTTTCACATGGACGATAAGTTTAAAACACCTAATAAAATTATAAACAATTTTAAAAAGTGCCCAAATTAACAAATTGGCAAAACTGCTGAAAAATGTATTACTCGAATAAGTTATCACTCATATTATCATTACAATAGAATTTTATAGTTTTTAAGTAAACATAATTTATTTTTATTAATTGATATAAACATAGAAAATTTTATTTATTTTTTTCATGCATTTTTTATAATTTTAATATTATTTACCATGTATGTGTTTTTAAAAGTATTGTTTTTGTATGATGTGTCATTTCAATGTTTTAAGTTTAAGTACATTGTAAATTTTAAAAATCAAAACATAAGAGTGCATAAAATGTTACTTGATGTGTACAAGCATTTAAGTCGGCAATATTATCCTTATGCATCGCAGTTATAGGCTAATTGGTCACATAATTCAGAGTAAATTGTACAAAACTTTTATAATATTTCATTTTTTTTTTAATTTGTAATCTTTAAAATCTAATTTGGATTATAATCTTTTAAAAAATTTCAGATTTTACGTTTTTTTTCTTTTTTTTACAATCTCATAATTATCAAACCAAAATATTCACCATTCGTAAATATAAACTACATATAATATTTTTATAGATTCTAAGTAATTTTAAATTGTAATTAATTAAATTGAATTACATCAATTATAGGTGAAACAGTCCTTAAAATATGTCGAAATCTTTCACATCAATATCGTGTGAATATTTCATATGACAACAAAGATGAGAAATTTTGAGGTAAAATGCAATGTGACGTTTATGTAATATATTTCATTGAATTTTTAATAATGTTTGATAAAATATATAAATATAAGATATTTAATTTTAAAGTATTGTGAATCCATAAGTTGAATATTGAATATCAAATGAAAAATGAATTATTATGTCAATATTTTTTTGGTTTAGTGATTAAAAACGAGTTAAAATAGCAAGTTAAGCTTTGGGTTCGAGTCTAAACATTTCTTCCCTCATCTTTAATTTGAATATTGTTACTTTTTTTAATCGAAAAAATGAATTATTGCACAAAAGTCAAAATAATTGATGTATTTTTACTCCATAATTCAAAACGTCATAAGTAAAAAGGTCCTTCAATTAGTCTTTCCATAGACCCAACCCTTAATTTCAGTTGGTGGTAATCGACATATATTTAAAGAAATTGCTTTATTGAAAATTATATTTCCTTAATTTCATTCCACCAATAAAAAAAAAAATTCTTAATTTCCTAATCCTAACTATCACCCATTACTTTCTTTGCTACATATGGTTTGATCATGGATGATATTCGTCCCTTAAGTTTAGATCTGTTCAAAGTTCCTTTTAATTAAAATAGTATGGGTTAAACCTTCAATAAGGTTTTGAAAATTCAAATCAAAATAAATTATTATTTCATAATAAAAAATAATATTTTTATTTAAATTTAATTAAAAAATATAATAATATTTTATTAATATAATAAACAATAAAATTAATTTTTAAATCAATTTAAATCTAAATAAATTTTAAAAATTCTAAATCGTTACCCTACCCTAAAGAGGCCTACTCGTGATGTTTTCTAAATTGATGTTCTAAAGGACCGTTGGTGAATTGCTTACCTTTAGGCTGAGCTCCCCTGACCTTAATGATAATAGCTGCTTTTCATGGGGAAGGGGCATGGCCCGGTGAAACTAGAACAACATAATTATAGTATTGACAGTTGTTTTTATTTTTTTTTAAACAACAAATCAAAACATCTTTTTAAGAGCTTTCCCTTTTGCCTTGTACAGCTCACAATCACATGGGTTGTATCACATTTAAAATATTAAATAAAAATAGCAAAGCAAGCCATGTTTTTGGTCTTTGGAAGTTGAATAATATTATATAGTGTTTTGTTTTTAAGTTCCGGAGATTGTGGTGTTTGGTTGCTTGAATCATATTGCACCATTTTATATATAGCCCATTTGTAAGTACAATTTCCTTCGTATCTGTTAAGGTACAATAAAAATCAATATTTATAGATTAAGGAATTTAATTTGGGTTGTTGAATAAAGTCCAAACCGAAATAAGGCCATTGTCTTTGCATTAGACTTGTGTCTGAATTTTTTTTTTCTTTCTTCATCCAAACCCAGCTTAGATTTATGGTAATATTTATACTTTTATAAATAAATTTAAATAAAAATAATTTTTTATTAAATAAATAAATAATTTAAATCAAATCGTGCATATTTGAATTAAAAAAATTTCTTATCCTAGTTTGATCCAATTTGAGAAGGATTTGTTTAGTAATCTGATTCTTAGATAGATGTTTATAGAAATTGTATGGAGAAGAGAGTTTTTAAATTCTTTGGCAGACCCCGTTATGGCAAATCTAGAATAATGGATAGTTATTAAGCAGTTTTCAAGTTAAGTGGTTGAGAATTTTAGCACTAACAGAAAAGGCTAAGGCTAAAAGTAAGCAACCAAGAGAGAATTCATTGTGACAGAAATCTCGTCATCATGGGGAAGTTGTCAAATTGGGTTTAGTTTTGGAAATTTTTCAGTTTTAGTGAAGAAATTCTAGCCTTAACCTGGACCAGACTGGAACCAACGCATTTAACTAATTACAAAATTCCGGCGAAGAATCTTAAGCCTGGCAATAAAGATGAAAGAAAAAAAGGGAAAAGCACTTCGGATTTCAAATATAATTTTTCATATTAAAAATTGACTAATAATTAAGTGCAAAGAAAATGATTGTAACGTAAACAGGCAGGTCCCAGGTTAGGTTGGTTGCTCACTGATAGGGCTCTACAAAAGCTTACCCTTTTTAAAAAAAAAAAAAACTTCCGAAAAATTTTGAAACTCAAATTCTGGTTTCAAAAGTTAATTTATAAGGTGAGAAGTTTAATC
>JBBYHL010226749.1:0-26849 GCA_038381835.1 Adansonia madagascariensis
GGTAAAATTTTAATTGACGTGGTGAGCTCTCTGCTCACCACGTCAGCACCTTATGGGAAGCTCACCGTAGTGAGCTTGCCCTAGAATTTCCCCTCTCTTTGGGTCGAAGAGAATTGGTGAAACATGCATAATGGACATTGACTTTTTACAATATGGCCAATAACTTGTTAGGGGATTTAAATCGATCTGGATTTGAGAAGTAGATAGGCATGTCTAAATATTTATCCAAATTCAGTCTCGTTTCCCTCCTCTAATAGTTTCTATTCAAGCAGCTTTTCTATTTTTCTTTTACCAGAATGAGATTCAAGATGACAGAAATTTCCATGAAGCATAGGTATAAAGGGATTCCAAAATAATTTCTAATCATGCTAAAAGTTTGTTGTGGTAGTTTAATCCCTTCCATGAACAGATTTTCTACTAAAAAGTTTTAAATCAAACAAATTTTCTAGTGTGCTATGAGATTATTTCCAAATTTTAAATGATCATAGTTTGATAAACCTTTTTAATTTCAAATCATTGAAAATGAAAATTTTCAATTTCAAGAATTTATTTTGAAACATCATTTAAATGAAATATTTTCAAGAAAAATGAATTAAAAATTAGAGGTGCCAATTAAATGGGTTCAATTGGGTTATTTTAAGATTGGATAATATTAGATTCGTATTTTTTTAAATTTAAATTTTTTAAGTTCTAGATTTTTTAAGTTGATAATTCTTATTTCTTTGTCATTGTTTATATATATATATATATATATATATATATCTGTGTGTGTATGTATCGATAAGTTATCAACAGAAAATGAATATTGTGTATGTTTAATTGTCCTAGTAGAAGTCAATCACTTTAACTAATTTTATCATTTGCGTTTGTCTGCCTCTGCTACCTTTGGAATAATTGTATTTATATATTCTCATTCGATTCCCTAGAGCGGAAAGAAAGACAAACTCCTGAAAATATTGTATTTTGCTCCGGAAGTTATATTAATCTGTGATTTTTGCTTTTATTATTTTATCATTATACGAATCCTATACATTTTAGGTTGCTTTAACGATATGATGTGACTTAATAACTTGAATTCACCCTTAAACCTGCATCTCTATTGTCTACACATGTCGTCTAATTAACTTTATCAAGATTCAAACTTGTTACTTACTAATATGTATATATATATATATATATATATATATATATATATATACATACTATTCTCGGACATTATATGTCCATTGTTCGGATTATGCTCAAATAATAGAATAAAAAATTACAAAAACCATGAAAGCAAAGGGCAGTAGAATAAGTAAGAAAATGCCAAACAACTTCCGTGGATCTTCTTATAAGACTTTGATCAATTAACTATATTCAAGAATAGCAAGAAATCTGAAAAATCATAACGCAATTCAAAGGTTGACATCCTTTCAGATTAATTACAGTCTTTGCTTAGTTCTTGTACATCGAGCTTGGCTGTTGTAGACCAAAGTTATTCAAGCATCTAGCCTTTAACAATCAACAAAGGTAACTTGAAAAACCTTTAAAAGACTGAGACTTAGCTTTGCAGGGAATTGTGCTAGCAATTTAGGTTTCAAAAACCTTCCCCGCATAGTTATTCCACAAGTAGAGACCACAACATGAAAGGAAAACGATTTTCCTCTAAATAGTAGGGAACGAGGTTAGGAGTAGTAAGCAACACAAAAGGAAAGATTCTTTACCTTAGAGATGGCAAAAGCAAGGTTTAAATATCTAGGGTAAAAGTGCTGACAACTTTTAGGCTATTTGCACTTAAGTCTCTCGTTTTTGAATAATTCAAAAATCTACCGAGTAACTCTTACTCTGTAGGTAATTTAAGCCTAGTCTCATTTTAATTCCATAATCTCACGCTTATGTATGTGACCCATTAAGTCCATTATGTTAGCAATAAATATAAATTATTCAATTAAGAAAATATATATTTATAAACTAAAAGTTGCATCTAGCATCGCATTATAGCCACCCAATATGCAAGGGAGAGTAAAGATGAATTGACAGGCTTTCATTGTACGGTACCACAATATAATTCAATCCTTTCATCATGTATCTTGGAGAAGGTAAGAGCATAGTTTAGTGTCTGCTATTAGTCCTTTTCATATTAGTCATGCAGCTCTTATGTGTTAAATCCATAATCTAAATTACTTTCCAAGAACTTTTGTGTTTACACGAGCTAGCGACAAGTGAGATATATCTTTTATATCACTTGGGGTGATGAATCCTCTCTAGAACACTCATTCACCTTTAGTATGCTTCATATAATATCCAAAATCACCCTAGCATAGCATGCATCCTTGTGGGCCCATTCATGAAGATCTCTAAGTATAAGAATCCATGTACAAGGTTAACTAGTGTCAAAAGTCTAAGATTACTTACACTACTGATAAATGAGAGTATTTTGCATAGACACTTGAGTGAAATACCAAATGGAACTCTTAAAATGGGTCATATTCAGTGGATTTGTTCTTATAACAAGTACCTATATGCTATACCCTAGTATAACTATGCTTCAACTTGGGAAATCACTTACATGCATTACATGTATGAAGGCTTAACATAAGCCAGTCTTATGTGCATTGTTAATGCCCTTGACAATACGATGACCAATAACATTTTTAGGACCATGCTTTGATGATAAGCATCCCATAAGTGTAACGCTTCATATTTCTTTTGCAAAATCGGTGTGCTTTATGGCTTTATCTTCATAAGATGTAAATAACAATTATTACAAAACTTATGGATAAAAAATACTTCATTTACGTTAAATAAAATATAAAGTGTATTACATGAAGTAACCAAAAACTAAAGTGTTATAAGAAAAATCCGATTGGCTTGTAGGGCTTACACTAACACATACTATCTCCAAGACCCTTTTTATAAGAAAGGGTGAAAGAGTTAATGTTTTATTAGGCTTAGTACATCTAGATGTAAGTGGGCCATTAAGCATAGCTGCTAGAAGAGGTTACTCTTACTTTATAACATTCTTTGATGATTATTCAATATTTGGTTATGTGTACCTAATGTGGTACAAGTCTAAAGCTGTTGCAAAAGTTTAAAGAGTTTAAGGCTTAATTAAAGAAGCAAAAATGCAAGAATATTTTAGGTATAAGATTTGATTAAGGAGGAGAATATTTAGGTTAAGAATTCCTATTTCATTTGATAGAATATGATATTCTATCATAATGGACTACACCTAGAACTCTACAACATAAAAGAGTGTCTGAAAGGAGAATTTGAATCCATGATGTCCAAGGTAGACCTTTCTATACCCTTTTGGTGATGTGACTTAAAGACTACTACTTACCTTCTAAATAGGTTTTCAACAAAATTAGTTGATAAGACACCATATGAGATACGGTATGGTAACAAACCATATATGTAATACAAAAAATTTAGGGTGTCTTGCTTCTGTGAAACATGCATATTTGGCAAGCGGGAAGTTAGATTAGATAAACGTAAGTTTATTGGAAATGGACACTATTTCTACAATTATACTAAAAAAAGGTGTTTGTTGCTAAAAATGCTAAAATTAGAAGGATTTAGTAGGAGTAAAGTTGATCTTGAGGAAGTTTAAGTGGCACAAACTAACATTTCTATGGAACTTGAGATGTGATTGAAACTCAGATGCTCAAACCACAATTCAAGAACCAAAAGTGCTTCAAAGATCTATCAAGGTTAGGAAAATTTTAGAAAGATGGAAATTTCTATTGGAAAAAGATGTTTTACCCATTGATAATGAACATATGACATATAACAAAGCAATGTTCGACATTAATTTTAACAAATGGCTTGAGGCAATGAAATCTAAAATGGACACCATATATGAACTTTGGATGGTCCACCTAAAAGGATAAAAACCATAGGTGCAATTAGATCTTTAAAAGAAAGATTGACATAGATGGTGATGGTCTGCTATATAGTCTCATAAATCACGGATTCATGCATATCATTATAAGCATAATAATAAAACATAATGTATGGCAGTGGAAAATTAAACAAACAAATTATGGATTTACTTAAGCATCATCAGGCTTTGGTTTACGTGGATAATAGCAATATAAAAATTTTCACACAAATAAAGTTTAGAGTGTACTTAACATATCATAATTTTAAGTGAGAAGATTCCTACATGAACACACCAACAGTATGATCACTTTGAGATTCCTACAAGATTACAAAAATTATAAGATCCACACGAACAATTAATGGATCCTTTCACAAAGGTATGGTGATTCACATGTGCTAGCAGACTTATCCTCAATTCATAATCAAAAGGTTTGCTCTTTGTTTTGTCTTTTAGAGTTAAAACCATAGGTATGATGTTTTTAGTTGTGCGACAAACAAACAAAAAAAGACGGTTATGGCAATAAGAAGGATTGCAACAAATATAGGGTTTCAATGAGACAATTTTTATTTTTCTAGCTCAATGGCTTGAAAGGAATTCAAGCCAAGTGCGAGTATATTTGGAGGCTAGCTAACTTTAGTATTTCATATATATAATATTAAACTAGGCTGGCCATCCACTATGTAGTTATTTGGTATGCAAGTTTTCAATTAGCCTTTTAAAGTTAAACTATTTTACTTTAAGTTGAACTTATTGACTAAGTCACTAAATATTAGTATCATTAAGCTTAATGTCATATAACTAGCGTTTTAAGTTAGGCCAAACATCCTTAGTTAATATATTAAGGAGAATGTTCTAAAAGACCAATGTTTTCATCATGAACACATTTAATCAATCCATGACTTATGGGCTAAGTTAATTTTCATTTTTGCTCAAATAAAATAATTTTCCCTTACACTATATAAATTAGAGGGAGTCTGACTTGAGTATTAGAATGCATCTTAAAAGAAAACCTCTAACACTCACCTAACATTGATCTCTTCTTACAAGACTAAGTCCATCTTACTTATGCCTACCTCACCTTTAAACTCTCTTCCAAGTGAAGCCTAATTCACCACCTAAACAATTACATATGTTGGACAATGAACCACGTAAGTTGCTAACTAGGATAATACTTGAAAAGATTATTAATGGAATTGTTAATGTTGGAAAGGGCCGCCCATAAAGGCACACCATTTCAACATTAGCATTGAAAAAAGGAAGTTATGATTTGTTTAAAACATGGAAATTGCCATGGGCACTTAATGAGTACAGAAGTAACAGGAAAAAAAACATTTCCTTCATTAAAGGCTTTCACCAACTTAAATTTAAGAGAAAAGGAAATAAACTTCTTTGATAGTTTCAACCATTGACCATGAATAGTATCTATACTGTCGAGAACAAGAATAATTTAGATTATTTAGTTAAGAAACAAAAATAAAAAAGAAATGAGTTTGCCTTTGACAAACACAAACTCAATCTTTCTATGTCGACGAAGAACTTATTATGTGATAAACAGACAAATTTCAGCTATGTGATCATTGTCTTCAATTAGTGAATCAAAATTGGTTCCACATCAAATGATCCTAGAAGTTTTAATTCTACATTTATTTAATTTATATATATTATATTTACGTAATATAATTCATCATTGATATCAAAGCCTTTTATGTTTGATTTCTGATATTAATCAAGCACGTTTTGTAATAATTGATTGCTTGATTTAATATTCTTGAAATCCAAATAGAATATGTTTGCATTCCATCAATTCTTACACTAAGTGTGCAAGAGTATGTTATTTACGATAATGATGTGGTTTTTTTGGATCCTTTTTATTTTTTATTGATATAATTTAATATATATAATAAAAAATAGTTGCAAAATCCAAACTTGTTTTTAACTTTATCGCTTTATGATAGATATATGTTTTACATTGGACCACATAAACATATATATTATATGTTTTACATTATATTTGTATTTTTTTATATTAAAGCAAGCGTATCTTCAAGAACACAAATATGAAAGCATTCAAATTTTTTTTGTGAATTTTTTTTTTGCATTGGACTATGTAAGGCAATGAACAATAAAGTATTTAAAATTTCTTGTTAATCATAAAAAACATGTGTTGTTTATATGATCATTATTATATATTTTTTTATTTTTTGTAGAAAAATGTTAAGAACTATCCAAACAGCCATGGTTATTAGGACCATAGATGAAATGCGATGTGTCCATAGGCTTTTTCAAGATCAAAGTAATTACCCAATGGATCCAAATAATGATGATATTGTCAATCACATTATTACCATAAATAATCAAATACATGAGTTGATCTAGAAAGGTAGAAAATATATTAGAAGTGATGTCGGTAAATATTCTGTGTTATGGGAATCATTTCTAACTGATAAACAAAAGGGTATCTAAGATGACCTTCCAAGGATTGATGAGGAAATAAGAAATATGCTATCTTCATTAAGAATTTTGTGAAGAACTATAAAAGGATAAAGGCAAGGAGGATTGCATCCATCTCTATTAGCCCAACTATCTGTAAGAGAATCACAAAGTTTTGAGTATTCAATGGATGGCTAATTTTGACATCAAATTGTTAAAGAAAATTTTAGGCTCTAACCCTATCTTGCAATAATTTATTAAATATTAGTTTTTGTTAGGCATCTATTGTAGGACATGTTTAATTTCTAGTTTTTATTAGGATAATGGATTTTAGTTGGTATGTTTTAAATTAAGAAACTACTTTAATGCAAATATTTTATAAATATGAATGAATGTTTGCTGTTCTATGTGATAATTTTTTCCATTTTACGAATTTGTTGCATTAAGTGAAAGTTCTAAGCTATTTGTTATCTTACTATTAGATTTTTTTACAATAGAATAAATTAATGATAATTACACATATTATTAAGGAATTTGACTGTGAAATAAAGTGAACTTTTGGTTACATATTGTATGGATAATTGTTATTAATGATTAACGATTGCAAAAAAAAAAAAAAATTAAGTGTATGTTGGGTAGTAAAAGTGGATATATGCCTTATTGTAGAATTTTTTTGGTTATGGCATCTGCTTTGATAAACATTATTGCTGAGCTTAAAAAAGGTGAGAAGCTCAATAGAGATAATTTTGAGATCTAGAATATGAAAATCCAATATAAGCAAGAAGTTCTAGTCATTTTAAACAATGTCTTGAAGGAGCCTGAAAATGAGAATACAACCAAACATAGAAGGAACCAAGAGACTTATGAAGCTTGGAAAAAGAAATTTTTCATTGTTCACATTGCATTGCTGAGTAGTATAGAGAATGACATCGTGTAAGAATTTAGGAAATGTGAGAAAGCAAAAAGGATATAGATTGCTCTTAAGATAAAGTTTGGTGAAGCATCGATTTATCAAACTTAGACAACTCATGATCAATTTTAACACTTACAAGAAATGCCCAAATCACAATGTGAGGCAGCATGTAAGGTAAACATCAAACATGATACTTGAGTTGAAAGAATTGGTCATACTATGTCTGATGAATAAAAGCTTCAAGTGGTCATTTGGTCCTTGCTGCATAATTGGGAGCATATGAAAGTTCACCTTACCTATAATAAGAAGATCAAGACACTTGATGATGCTTTATGCCATTTAGAATTGGAAAAGGATCACATTTAGGCATCTAGGACTAATGCTAATATGTATATGGTTGGAATTAGTTCCAATAAAGCTTTAAGCTTTAAACGTAAGCCATATAGTAAGTACAAATAGAGAGCATTAAAGAAGCCAAAAGGCTGCTCTCAAGTCAAGGGAAAGCTTATATGATGCAACAAAAAGGAAAAACAAAGCTAAAGTTAGGTGCTTTAATTATGGCAAAAAAGGTCATTTTGCTTGTGAATGCATCGAGCCAAAGAATATGCAAACACTTAAAGCATTTTCAAATGCAATAATTTTAATAAAAGTACTACATTTGTTTCTAATACTATATTATTAAATGTAGGCTTAGGAGCCACAAATCATGTAGCATGACATTGAAATGTTTTTGCGGAATTTTGTTGAATTCCATGTAGAAAAAAAAGGATTAATATAGAAAAAATTGAAGTAAAGGGTATTAGCACCTACATGTTGTATTTGCATGATGGATTATCCTTATCCTATATGATATTTTATTTGCTCCTAAAATATGATAAAATTTGGTCACTGTAAGAGTTCTTCTTAAATGCGGCTTTAATTATGAGCTTTTATAGTACTAGAGTTGATTTGTTATTAGAAACAACTTATTATGCATCTGGATACTTAATGAATGGTTTTATTGTATTGGATATTGACTACACTTCATGTAGTAGTCTTAATTATAGTAGTATTTCCTTAATTTATATCTTCTTATTATTTATAACATCCCTAGGAAAGTTATGGGAAGAAAGAAAATAGTGTTTCTTGCTTTGGACTGGGGTAATCATTGAATGAATCATTTATTTGATTATTCTTATATGGCTACTATGAAGTAGCCAAGAAATTAGAGTCATCATCGAGCATTTGGGGTAGATATGATTAGACATCTATTAAAACTGATCTTTTTAAATTTTGGAAATTCATTTTTTAAAAGATAGATTTTAAGATTTGCATGAAAACTAAAGTAGCTAAGCATGTTTGAAAGTTGGTTAGATGTAGGGAAGGATTAACACTCCCACGACAGCTATCTTGGATTCAGTTTTTCTTAATTTTAATTTATCATTATTCTAGGGTAATCCTGTTAAATGCTTAAATGCAATTTTTGAAATAAGAAACCTAAGTTTTTGTTTAAAGTTAGAGTTCATTATGCTCTTCGCCCGTGAAAGAGGCAAAGCATAGAATTTTGTTAAAATGATTTTTTGGATTTAGTTGTGGAAAGGGTATTTCAAATTAAAAACCCAATGGTTCGACTCGAAATATTGTTTTAATCATTTTGAAAAGTATTTAATTAAAATGTGCATCATCATTATCAAAGGAGAAAGATTAGTAACATATAATAATCTTAGTTGTCATGGATTATTTAGAAATAACCAATTGACAATTTACAGATGGACTTGAACTCAAAAGGTGGTTAAGGCATGAAAATCAAGGGTAGGTTGAAAAATCCAAGAAAATTTAAAAGAGAGAAAATATTGACTTTAGGAAATTTTTGAAAGTAAGGTTGACAAAACTAAGTTGGTGAAAAATTTATTAATTATTGAAAAATGAAGTATTTCGGGTGTTTTGAGGAAATAAGTGAACTTTGATTTAAAGACCAATAATGGATTTCTAAGAAAACTTGAATTGATTTTTAGAAAAATGCGGAGTCTTAAATCAAGCCTTAGATGACCTATGCATGACTCATAATCGTCCCATAACATAAACTCATTTTGAGTCATTGAAACACCTCGAACGAGTGGAAATATGAAAAATTATGATCTATGTTAAGTGCTGAAAATAAAGGATAGCTCTCATATCGGGCTTCCTAAATTTATTCTCAACTTAAAAGAACCCCAAATGAGATGAATGATATGTTGTTGGGAAGGTAACTTAATAAGGTTCAAATAGTGAGAAATTCATATAAAATCATTCCTTTAGTGAAATTATTTTTTTAGATGCCTCTAGTAGTAAGAACGGGGAAACTAATGCTTGAATCATTGAAAAATCACCTCAAATTTGTTAGACATGAAAGTCACTAACAATATACTACTAGAAAGGTAATTTAATTTACTTCAAGGGAAAAATATTCATAAAATCAAGAAAAATCTTTTCGTTAGTTAAAACTAGAACATCATTGGTATTGGTCATTGAATTTAGGGGTTCCAATAGTGCATGATCGAGAAATCATAACTCTTTCATACGGATTCTAAATAAGACAAATGATAGTTGGTTAGAAAGCTAATCCTAATTTTTTTGAGAAGAAAATCCTATTAATGTTCTAGAAAACTACTTAAAGCATGAAGATAATTTTTCAATCTAACTTACTATTACCGCCAATAGCTAAAAATAGGGGAATTCTAGTTTTCAATTACCTAGGTGCATATTGTGATTTGAACATTTAAATCCCTGATAACGAGTATCCATAACAGTATGTTAATGAGTCCATCCTAAGTCCCTCATAAAAGGGCCACCGAGTGACCCTTTAACCATGCCAATAGCCATCCAACAATAAGTAGAATTAGTCACATAAAAACACCAATGAAGCTCTAGATTGACTGACTTAGTAGACTAATTTGATGTTGTTTTAAAAATTGATTTTATTAGCCTTTTCTAGCTATGAGTCCAAGCACTTGAATCTTGATTTACCCCAAGTTTCATAGCATTCAACGATGAAAAACATGAGCCATAGTTAGTTCATTATTTAGACTAACAATAGCGAGGGTTTCTTCAAGAAATGTTAGATTTGGCAATCAAAGCATCCCGTATTTTAACAAACATTTCATTAATATAATTACATTAGCATGGCATCAAATCATCAATATATGGCATGGAATGCATGTAGAGGTATTTCATTAAACATATGTTAAACTAAAAATGCTTAATGGCATAAATAAGCTATGATATATAAGATGAACATAAATATTACATTGAACCTGCTAAAATCATGCAAAACATGAAAGCAAAGCATATCCTTATATTAGCATAAGTCATGGCCGAAAATCTTGGATTAAATGAAGGGATTTTGATCACTCATAAACTTCAAAACATGTACTATCATTATCACCAAAACTATGAAGAACAAATAAGGATTAAAAAAATTGCATAAACACTAGAAAGGTCAAGGCCAACATGAAGGGTTTAGAAGAGGACAAGTTTATGAAAAAAATAATGAAAGGAGAAAGTAAAATATATGCAGTGATGCATGTAATAATGTATCTCCTAAATCCTTACACTATATTATAGTAGTAAGCAACGATCATATCCACAAAGATTGTTCTCAATTTATAAGTTATTGATGCAAAAATCTAATCTAATATAACCAAATAAATTAAAAAGATTTCAGAAAAGAAAAGTGATAAACTATTAGTGGGCTAATTGTATTAAGATGCAAATAAAATAAGAAAACCTAAAAGTTAAAACTAAGATTTAAGGAAATAAAATATTAAGTGACAATATCGATGAAAATTATGGTTAGGGAATCATAAGCCATCTTTTAACATAACCTATGAATCGATATCAGAAACATCTCTAATTATATCTTGAAACTATCAACCATTGATAGCAACAAGCTCTGCTACCCTAATTTTCCTTATTTTTTTTTCATTAAATAGAATAAGCTCTCCATTTAATCTTTAACTATTAAATAACCTAGAATAAGCTCTTTAGATTTAATTTAATAGAAGATTTAAAATATGAAAGATTAATCTAAGCAATAAACATACAAGCTTGGATTATTTAACCTATGTTATGTTCCACATTGCAATTAATAAACACTTGACAATAATCATTGATCAAAAACTACTATTAATGAATAGGAAAACACGACCTTTATGGAACAATATTCCTAATCAAGCAATAAGTAATTATCAAGGTTTATTTAGTTGTGCACCTAGACAAATGAAGACAAAAATCATAAACAAATTTTCATGAAAAAACATAAGCAATTTTAATAGATAATTATTGAATAATTTTGAGAATCAATTACAAATTCATATCTAGGGCTTTGAAATCACTTTTAACTAAATAAAAACTCTAGTTATTTTGATTTGTTCAATAACAAATTCATGCAAAATTTAAGAATAATAAAAGAAAAAAAAAGAAACAGAGAAAGAAGAATCTCAAGTATGGTAGCTAGTTGTAATCTCTTACTCTTTCTCTTTCTCTTAGTCTTTTCCTTTTTTCCTTTTTGGTTCTCCTTGTTGAGCTTTTAGCCTCCTCTTAATTTGGATCTTAATCTCCCTTAAATGCTAAGGTTAAATCTCTATTTATAGTGGCTAAAAAAACCTTAGTAAAGTTGGAGAATCTTAGTAAAAGTAGGAAATTTGGATGTTATTTTCAAAGCAGATTTGGTTTACTCTTTTGCTTAGGTTGTAAGAATTTGCTTGTTACTTGCAGTGCAACAATCAAGTTTTTACCCAAGAATTTGATCTCTGTAACTTTAGTGTCTTTTTCTATCTTATGATTTTGATATTATAAGCTCATTAACATCCTTATTAACATGTTTTTACTTCATTCTCCAAAATAAATCTAAAATTGAAAAACAAGCATAAGTAACCAAAATAAAGATAGAAAAAAAGAAAAAAAATAAAGAATAGAAAATTTATAACAATGGTAATTTATGAACTTATCACTTAGATGCTTTAGATTTCTTTTTTTTCCTCGGTTTTTCTTTACTTTTCTCTTTTTTCCTTTGCTAGAAATTTTGCTAGGTTTATTGGTTCAAAGAATATGAGAGACTGAATGTAGGTGAATGAAGAAAAAGAGGGCTTAATAGCTAATCCCGAAATTCCCTTTTGGAAGGGCCAAATGACCCTCATTTTATTTTTTTCCATGTATTTTAATGCAAAAATTGGCCCCCCAATGGTCCCTTGTGTCCTAGACTATGTGTTTTCAAGTTCTTATTTGCTAAGAACCCTTAATCTTAAGAGTAAAAAAGCTTCTCATTGGCCACTATATACTCTTTCATTTAAAAATAACAAATATGCCATTTTTAGGGTCTTAAAGTGTTCTTGCCCATTCTTTGATTTTCATATGAAATGCCCCCTAAAATCTTATCATTTGTACATATTGAGCCTCTACTGATTAAAATGAAAAGGTAACTCAATTGTATTTAAATGAAATTAAGCTAAAAAAATGGATAAATGGACCTATTTTCATTCAAAACAAATCCAAAATGGCTTGGCCTCAAATTATGAAATATTTAGAGCAATAATTATGGAAAAATCATGGAAAAAAGTAAAAAGATTTTAAAGCAAAATGACTCGGATTTCCCAAAATAACGCTAAAATATCAATGCATTAGCCTAATGTATCTATACATCAAGGTATGTACCAATACCTTAATGCTCAAAAAATCAATTTAGGAACTACTAGGCCCTTATATCGATATAGGCATCGATACAAACCATAAGATTTGAAAATTTTGAACGTTAGAGCCAATGTTCAATACCTTAAGGTAAAGTATCAATCCATTTGATAAATTTTGCATGTTGTGCTTGATTTTGGCTCCTTAGTCACTCTACCTTGACCCAAGATAATAAATATTGGACTAGGCATGAGCAAATAGCCTTGATGATGGGTTAGGTTGCTTGCATAGAGACCCAAACAAAATTAAGTGTTTACATTAATAATGCAAATATTAATGTTAACATTTAACATGCTAAACTATGTTATAATAAGGAACAAAGAATGCATAGATTAGGCAAAGAGGGATTATTAGGCCCTATTGAAAAAGTTAATCTATCAATAGGTGAAAATCATCTAGCCAAAAAAATGGCAAAAAAACCATAGAATAAAAGGGTAAGAGCTAATATTCCTTTATGATTAATACATTCCAATATTTGTGGCCCAATGAATGTTAGGGCTCAAAGTTGAGGAATATATTTCATTACATTCATTGATGATTTCACACATTTTAGGTTGTTTATTTGATTTCTTGCAAATTTGAAGCATTATAGTACTTTAAAAAAGAATGTATCTTTGGTGGAAAATAAACTAGATAAAAATGTTAAGGCATGAAGAATGGACTGGGGACATTAGCATTTATCTTATTAGTTCAAACATTTATATGATGAAAAAGGCATAGATAGGTGGTTAACCATTCCAAGAACCCCACAGCAAAATGGTGTTGCAGAGAGAAAAAAATAAAATCTTTTATAAAAATTATTAGATTATGATGGCCCAAGCATATGCCTATCACCTTCTGGGATGATGCCTTATTAACAGCTGCTTATGTAATAAATAGATTACGCTCCAAAATTAGTTTGCATCTACTCCCTATGAATTATGGATCGAATGAAACTTGATCTTAGAAATCTAAAACCTTAGGGTTGTGCTACTCATATGCATGATCCTGCTCATCAACATGGCAAGCTAGGTCCAAGAGGCAAAAAGAGTATATTTGTAGGATATTTTAAGCATTCAAAAAGATGTTTTTATTAGTGAACAACCAAGTAGAAGTGTAAGTGAATTTGAATCTTAAGATGCCATTTTTCTGGAAAATGATTTTCTAAGTAGAGGTAAGACTAATAAGGATATATTTCTTTATGAGATTTAAGATCCTGTTAATTTGATTATTGTAAATTAATAGTTGCTAATTTTTGAAAATACACTAATAGTATCTCATCTCGATGGGAGCATAATGAAAAAATGAATTTGTTTCACAAGAATAAAAGCTAAGGCATAGTAATCATGCAACAGTTTCTCAGTGTCATTTTGGTATAAAGAGAAAAGCTTTCAAGATTTTCCCATAAGATGAAGAAGAGGGAAGAAATGTTAATTAGATAAAAAAAATGGATGAAAGCAAAAGAAAAGTAAATAAAAGTAACAGAAGAAAAAATAGAGTTAATAAGATTAAATAATGTTTGGGAAATGGATTCCCAAGATTAAGTGCAAACCTAATGAGACTACATAAAGATATAGGGCATGCCTTTTAGCTAAGGGGTATACTTAACAACGTTGACACCTATTTTGTTCAGGCCTCAATTGATTTTTTTCTCAATTTTGGGGATTAAAAGGAATTTTTTAGGTCAGACCTCTCAGATGAGTTGCAGATGATAGAAAGGTCCAATTGAGGTTCTAGTTTGTTTCTATGGGCGTAGTTTAACATAATAAGGCATCTGAACTTATTTGTCAAATTTAAAAGGTATGTGCCTAATTTAGAAAACTAGGACCTTGTCTCAAAATTCCAAGAATGTCAAAAGTTGATTGGTATATGTCTCTTAAGGTGATAAAAGCATTTATTGATGACATTTGGGTGAAAAAAGACTTATTTTAGATGTTAGAATCAAACACAGTGGCAAAAGTCAACTGTAAGCAAAGTCAATTATCAAAAGTCAACTTTTTAGCCTAAAGTTAGATTATGAAATTAGAGGAGTTCTGCAACTCAGATTTTAAAATTGATTACACCAGAGTGAGATTGAACATGGACTTTAGGTCAAGAAAGTGTAAGGACCTTAGGAATTTAAACTGCTTGGAATTTTGGGGGCTTAATTCGAGGGGTTCGGGATAGCAAATTCTAAATTTTTTAAAAAAAGTCATTAAAGCACATTTTTTCTACTAGCTGGAGATCTCAATTCCAGCGACGGTTTCATTACATATCTTACAACTAGAATCCCTCTTTTTTTGATCCAGTTCCTCCACCACAGCGAAACCCAGTTAGATTCAGGCATGATACACTTTTTAGTTATTGGGAGAACCCAAGTACTCTCTTTCAGATCCAGGAAACAGCTCTCAAAGATCTTTTTTCCTTTTGGAAGATACATGAGCGAAACAATCAACCTATTGCGATTGGAAGACCCAAAAGATTTTTCCAATGCATCATTTCTGGGTCCAATGGAATTCATAGGTATAGGAAGCATTTTGTTTCCACCGAGCTAAAACAAGATGTAAATGTCTCTAGTAAACCAAAGTTATCGTTTAATAGCTATTTTGCTTCAATCTATCCTATAAAAAAAAATTGAAGATTTGGTTACGATTATAAATACACTTTTTTATCTTTATCCATGGATATTTTCCTCATACTTATTCAATTAGAAGTATTGATCCAATTCAAAAAAAAATTATGTTTCGTAATTTCATAATCCATTTTTTTAATTAAAATTTATAATATAATTAAAAATTTTAATTGGCCCTTGGATACAAATCACGAGTATGTATATTCTTCCTCAAATCTTTCATTGAGAGGTAAATGATTAAATCCTTTTAAGAAATAAAGTTTTTACTCGGAATATGAATCAAACCGAGGGACCCCTTAACTCTTAAAGGGATTAATAGAACGAATCACACTTTTACCACTAAACTATACCCGCTGCAATGCGATTATTGTATATAAAGGGACCCTTTGTCAAATAGGGGAATTGGGCATAATCAAGATAGGATCACAAGATACGAGCATAAAAAATCCTAAAAATTAGAGCCTTGCCGCCTTTTGTCAAAAGACTTATGTTATAGGAGTTTTGATAGATAGGGTTTGACAAAAGGACTTAGTTATAACATAAAAATGGATTATGCAAAAATCCATAGTTTTTTTATTATTTATTCTAGTAAAATAAATGGAAATAAAAAGAAAGAGGAAGAAAAAAAAGAATAGAAATGATATTTGGATTCTATATCATAGAAATGAAAATAGTACTTCTTTTGCTTCCGATTGTTGATTCAATCCAATAACAAGATTTTAATCATGATCAATTAAATGGAATAAAAAGTTATGCAAGACTAGCATAGAATATAGCCTTAGTTGAATTTCCTATGTGATTAATATGCTAAGTTTTAGTCATCTATTCACTAAAGTTAGTAATGTCATTTCCCCAAAATTAGTTACAAGGTTAATGATTAAGCTAAAATCACCTTGGGGTGATTAAAGCTTAAATCACCAATTTTAAGGCCTATAAATAGGGGTGATTAGTCATAATTTTAGAACTTTTAAACACTTAAAAAATAAAAAATTTAGAATATTCATTTTTCACTTAAGCTCTCATCAATTTTAGAAAGGAATCAAGCTTGGAATAGGTATAATTTCTAACTTTTATCTTTAATTTCAAGTTAATTAACATGTTTGATGATTAGTTCATGCTTTCCAATGCTTATATATGTTTTAGCCAGACTTATTCATGCTTTCTTAATTTCAGCCACTCTTGATTCATGGTGTATTGATGCTTTGATCTTGATTCAAGCTAGGTTTAGGTTAGATTTAATGAAATTGAAACAAGATTTGATGATAAATAGAAAAAATAAAATTAAAATCATGATTAGATATTTTAATCTAGCATTTGAATAAGAGGAAGAGATAGGATTAGGCTCGGCTACTTTAAATTCTTTAGATCCTAGGTTTGATTTAGCTTAGGTGATAATGCGCTAATGAAATTTTAATGAATCAAGTTAGGTTGAGCTTAAGTAAGCTAAAATTAGATTTAATTTGATGAAATTGGAAGTTTAGCTTAAATGATTGAAAACATGCTTTGAATGTTGATCTTGTTGATTGAATTGAATTCGTGCTTGTTCTCTTCTGCTTGATTGTTGAATGATGATAATTTAATGAGAATTGATGAATAAATGAGCATGATGATCTTTAGGTAGAATCAACTCTATGCAAACTTGTGTTTAGAACAAGTGTTATTGATTATTGTTTGCTAGAACTATAGATTAGCGACTATTTTTTTGATAAAATGCATGTTAGAATGTTTAGAATATGTAGAAACATTGTTTTCTCAAAGGATCCCCCAAGGGCAAAGCTTAGTTCATTTTATCAATAGGTAAATCAAGGTTTGTTTGTGTTTAATAAGCCTTTTACTGAGCAACTGGGGGATATTAAATAAAACACTTGATTTAAAGCTATTTGGGAGCAAATAAAAGTGTTTTTAAGTGTTTAAATATGTCTTGTTAAGTCTAAGCATGGTAAGCCTTAATGTGGGTCAATAGATGATGTTTAGGTGAGTTAAATTGTGTTGCTTAGAGTCACTATGGTTGTTGGTTACAACAAAAAAGTAAGAGGCATTGGTGTGCCATTCAACTGTTAAGAATAAAAAAAATGAATAAAAGTGATAAAAGTGGACACATTCTATAACTTCAAAGCATATCACTAATGTCGAAAAATATAGTTTTAGGTCTTGGCACTTAGAAGTCTTTGTTATTTTCTCATATCGACATTTACAGAGTCTATTTGGTCTTGTTTCTAGATGTTTGAACATCTTGAAATATGTTTTAAAAATTTGGCAAAAGGCTTCATGATCAAAGGTTATGTTAGAGCTATTGTTGCAGTCTATCACGTAGACTCATAAAAAAATATATTTTGATTAGGTTATAGACGTTATGAATTTTTGTTTATATTTCTCCTATAATCCAAATTGATTGGTCTATGTAATAGACTGTTAAAATTTTGATTTCATGATCGAACGAATACAAAAAAATTCTCAGAACATAAGTTGTTCGCAAAGCTCTGTTTCAACACTGGATTAATATTATGGATTGTTTTTGATAAGGATAGTCTTTTTTGTGTGTTTTCTCAGATTTTTATATAAAAGTGGAATTAATAAGCTTTCTAAGCATGTATGGCACATCCATTGCGTATTTTGGATGAATCAAAAAGAATTTTCAAGGAATGTAGCCTAGTCCGACATGTTGAGTGATGCTGTAATGTTTAATTAAAAAATTTATGTGATAGCTGAAATGATTTTTGAGCTTTTTTAAATTTTTTAATTGAAATACAGCGAGATAGCATTCATAGAATATGGTTTAATGATTTTATGTGATAAAATAACCCATAATAAATTCGAAGAGCTTGAAAGGTTATATCCATCCCTTGTTTCGATTCTCTCTAACTTTGGTGTTTCTTGTTTTGAGACATTCGAATGCCTCAGAATTGATTTTAGGAGTCATGTTTAGTGAGTCAATAAGTCTAGGAGTGTTTTATAGAAGACCCCTAGTGGCTCACATTAAAGTTTCCAAGTTAAAATAAGTAAAAGTGATTTTTAATATTGTTTTCAAAGTTATGATTTTTTAATTTACTCCAAGTTTATTACTTTTTTTATTTCTTTTAAATAGAGTCAAATTTAATAAAAATATTGAAAATGGAGTAAAGTAGTGAGTATTTTTGGAGTCATGTATTTTTGTTTCCTTTGCAAATGATTTTTGGTTTGAATTAGTAGTAAATTCAAGCTAGTCTAGGTAAGAATTTTGGGATTCATTTTTGGATGTTATTTCTTTGATTTTAATGAAATAAAAAGGGGATTATGATTGAATACATATGATTGAAACAGAAAAAAAACAAATTTGGATACGTATGATTAGTTGGTACCAAGTTTAGAGCATCACGAGAGGGATCAAGTCTTTATTTATGGTGTAACTGATTCCTGAGCCCAACTTTATGGATATTTAGTATATGCAGGCTGTAAAATCATTCCTTTATATTCCTAATTCTTTAGTCGATGGTTTTAATAGGTGATCGATCACACCTAGCCAAAATAGATCGGTGGTGACTACTTAACCAAGCTTTTTTCGTATTTGGTATGGAAGCTTCAGACGAGCAAATTATTCTAATTGATTGGGGCTCTATGATGATTAAAAGTGTTGTCTGCTCTGATATATTGAGGTTCATAGCTTGACATATTATGATAGCTTTTTGGTAACTTATTAGGGATATCTTGAGAGTTAGGCATCGACTAGTCGCATGTTATCTGAGTTTTGGATTTTCTCTGTTTCAGTCAGTGTTCAATTACAACCCCCTTGATATTTATCGTTGTGATTGTTTGGTTGATTAAATAAGTATTATGATATTCTTATATGCATTAACCATGTTACAATGCTCAAATAAAAATGCAATGCTATGCTTGCTTACGAAAATAAGCACAATAATTGTGTTATATATATATATATATCTCAGATGATGAAGTGAGATCTAGGTTTAGAGCATTTCACAGTTTACATTGCACTAGCATATGCATTAGACTCTTTACCGAGTACCATGCTGGGGAAGATATAGGACCTATTTTAGGATATATAGGGTTATTAACTGATTACATGATTAACAATCTGTTTGGTTGGTTAAAGCCCTTAGGGTGCATCATTCTTGGTTTTGTGATTCGTTCGTAAAAACATAAGCAGTGTACTCACCCAGATCAAACCTGTTTCGCCAAGCCTATGATGGGCCTAGGATCAGGGTGCCTTGGTTCTTCTTATCAGGCAAGGAGGATGATTTAGGGACCACATGTATTGGAGGTCATTTTAAACACGCATAAAATAAGCTACAACAGCCAAACTTAGTTAACCATACTCGAAAGTCTAGAATAACCGAAAGTTTAGGTACAATTAGGAAACACTTCTAACTTTCTCACTTTATTTTTTTGAGTTCCAGTCTCAAGAGGTGTCAAACAAACTTAATCATTTGGTATATTTATTGTTTCGTTGATAAGAATTTATATTTACAATTGATTATAACTCATTGTTTGGTTATTGAGTCGATGGCCAAAGCATGTCTAGAAAATAAAGTTGAGCTATGGTGAACAGACACGTTAGATTTTTGCATCATAAATGCTATAGTGTTGAGAATGTTTGAATGTGCCATTAAATAGTTGGATTGATGGCTAATATGATACTAGAAATATCATGATAGCTGTCGACATTCCATATGCCTGACCTTTTCTAACTTTGGACTATTTGAAGGGCTAAAGCGCATTCGACTTAAAAAAATATTTTAATGTTTGAATGAAGGAGTAAAAGACTGTCAGATGAATTGCTCATCTGACTAGTCTTGGATGGCCACCATGAAGTGGCCATAAACTAAGAGTCGCCACCGATCATTTTAAGTTAGGTATGACCATATGTTTATTGAAAATAATACCAAAGATTTGTTGTTTTGTGTTCGAGAGTTGGTTATGTGTGGGGAAGGATTAACACCCACATGATGCCCAAAAAAAGATACCATCTAACTATATCTTACTTAAATCTCGATTTTCTTGGTTCCATTTTTATCATTATTTAAATATAATTCCCTCTAATGCATGAAATTTTGTAAAGATATGAGTCTAGGTTTTAATGGAAATTTTATCACTTATGCAGCTCAGAGAGGTGAGAAACATAGGGGTTTTTAATGAAAATGATCTTTAGATGGATTTAAAAAAATTCAAATATTTCATGTCTGGCACTAGAGAGATATCGACCCGAGATCTCATAGTTGTCTTTGATTATTAATGAATAATCGAGACAAGAACATTGAGACTTAGTCAGATTCAGTGGAAATTTAAGGATCAATGACTCGAGAAGGAGAAAAGCTTGGATTTTGGAAGAAATATAAAGAGCAGGGTTGGAGTATCCCATTAGAAGAGTGAGGTTAGAGTATCCCCGAAAATGGATGTTTGATATTGGATTTGAGGTAAAAGTGGGGTTAGAGTATCCGCTCCGAGAGTGGGGTTGGAGTATCCCCGAAAATGGAAATTCGATGTCATTTTGAGGTAAAGCGAGGTTGGAGTATCCCTTCAAAGTAATGGGGCTAGAGTTTCCCCAAAAATGAAAATTCGATATCATTTTAAGGTAAAAGCGAGGTTGGAGCATCTTTTTAGAGTAATAGGGTTGCAGTATCCTCAAAAATGACAATTCGATGTCATTTTGAGGTAAAAGCGGGGTTAGAGTATCCCCTCAGAGTAATAGGGTTGGAGTACTCCCGAAAATGGAAATTTTTTATGTTTAAAAAGAATGGGTCATTTTTTTGGATAGGGGGATCTTTGAAAATTGGGAGTCAAAGGTTTGACTAAAATGTTCCTTTTTTGTTTAGCCTTGGTTTGAGTCTAAAGGGCTTAGGTCATGGGAATAAGCCGAGTAGATCATGAGGCATTCGAATGCCTCAATAAAAGTGCTTTGAAAATTGGGTTAGAAACCAAGGACAGCGTTGCATCGTTTCTCTTTCTAAATTTATTCTGAGCTTAATTGGGGGTTTTAGGGGGTAAACGAGGTACCATTGGAAAGGTAACTCGGTGAGGATTAATGTAAAAAAATTTTAAAAATCCTAGAAAATCATTTTCAAGGTGGAATTAACTTTTGAATTTCAACCTGTCTCGACACTAATAGCATGTACAGGGTAAAAGTGTGATGGACTTTGAAAAATTATTTCGAATTTATTCAGAATTATTAAAATGCGAATAATACCTTTCCAAAAGGGAATTTCATGAATTCTATGGGAAAAATATTCAAGGGATTCAAAAATGTTGTTTGTTGGGCCGAAACAGCCCGAACGGTAGATTGCTCATTGGATCTAGGGGTTCTAGATAATGAAGATTCAAAAAATCGTAACTATTTCATCCGAAATGATCTCAAGGTAAGTGAGATATAGTTGGAAAGGTAATTTGAAACCCTTCAAGAGAAAAATACCAATACATTTCGAATAAATCATTTTTGATTTTTAAATAATTTTTCAAAACTAAACCGCTATACTACTAGAACAAAACAGGGAGGTGTTTGGTATTTTTGGTGTTTCATTAGATTAAGCTCCGGACATGGACGTTCCAACATCCGTAACTGAGATAAGGGGTTGACATGGGTGTCACGAGTTCATTCCACAGTCTCGAAGTAGTTTGGGATGGTGAAACAACCCGTTGATCATGCCATTATGAGGGTGTTTGGCTAAGGACCAAGGATTCACATTTTTCAATTAAAAGACTTCATTTCATTTTTTGAAAGCCAATATTCTTATACTCATTCTTCCATGAATCCAGACCTGAATATTTGCTTTGCCCGCAAGGTTGGAAAACCAACTTGATAAAAATCTTATGCTCATGTTATTATCCATGTATGGGAGATAGCATGTGCTTAACTTGGCGATTTTTTTTTGAAATCGGGTTTTCTAGCATTAAAACAAGCATTTCAACACAAACAAAGTGCCACAAACATAACATAGAACATGAAAAACATATATGCACAAGCAAAGATGACATTTTTCATAGAAAAAATAAAAAGAATGCATAAGATGATAGATAGATGCATTAACATAGTTAGGATGAACATGTTTAAAAAAAGACTACTAAAAAAGGCATTTTTATTTCATGGAACCTATCAAGCTGCTAGGAAATGTATGGGCATACCTAGGACATGCTAAGATTCATGATTTAAACATGAGATGAAGATGTGGATGTGGAAGGAACATGGTAAGGTTACATGAACAGAGGCTGTTAAGGTGATGAAAATGCAAAAGAGCATGCTTAGTTAACCAAACAGCATGAAGGCACCAAGAAGAACTTCAAGATCCTAAACTACCACAACCAAAGCCACAAAAAATGCATGAGAGTCCTAAGATGGCTATAAAAGCATAAAAAGGGTTTACAAAGATGATGTTAATCATAAAACAGAAACTAGAAAGATCAAGATAGAGGGGGAAAAAACTTAAACTTCCCTTTGTCTCGAAGTAATGACTGTAGGCTTAATTTCTTCCTTCTCCTTGTTGTTATTTAGCAAGAAAAGGATGAAAAAAGGTAGTTTTTTGGTGGTGTGGTTGATGGTGAGGCTTTTTAAAGATCAAAATGTGTGGAAAGTTGGGTTATTGAAGGTTTTCCAGTGGTGCTTTGGGGTAGCTACGGGAATGGAGTATGGAAGTCAATGAAATAGTGTTTTTAGAAGTGTTTTTAGGGCTGAAAATGGCTGAAGGATTTGTGGGGATAGGTAAAGAGTTTTCTGGGATTGCTGGTGAATTTTTTTGATAGCTAGGAGCCTTTTTCTTTTTTTTTTTCTAAGGTAACTGGTTTTTTTTATCTTCTTGCTCAGCCAATAGCTTTAGAAGACAAACCAAAGGCATTGTTGGGTTTTCTTCTTGCACAAGGAGACATCTAGGTAACATGTTCAGTTTGCACGCCTATTGCTATTGGTTCTGCCATGCTGAGAAAGAAATAAGAAAGGTTGCAATAGCCTCCCAACTGCTAATATGCCTGCCATCCTCTTACCACCATATCTCTTGTGAAAATGACCTTTGGCATTGGTTGCTTGGGCCCTAAACTAGTTTAATTCTGGTCAGTGGCCCAAAGTCAAGGTTTGTAATGCTTTATGATGGTTTGTTGGTGCTAAAAACTTGTTTGAATTAGATTTTCAAAGGTTGAAAAATGGTCCAAGCAAGGCAAAATGCCTTACTGTATCGATATAAAGCATTTTGTATCGATACACAAGGCAATTTTTATTCTGAGTATCGATGCAAGAAAAGCTGTATCGATACTATGAACAAAAATTGTTTCCAGTCTCGAGACTTTGAGCCCTGTATCGATACTCCATGGACTTGTATCGATACTCATGCTTGTGTATTGATACATTTCACCAAAAATCATAACTTTAGCTACTACCAAGACTTGTATCGATACAATCATGCTAGGTATCGATACTATACATGGAAATTCAAAATTTTGGTAATACAAAAGCCTCGTGATAGTGTTTTATTTCTATCTTTTTGATTTTTGTCACCTTATATGTATCTCCTAAGATACCAAAAATTGGTTCGCACAAAATTAGGTGTCTATAATAGCTTAATTTTGAGAAAAGTGTCTTAAAGGGATTAGTGCCCTAAATTAGTACCATTTATTGATGAGGCTAGTCTTTTAGAGTCTAGTTATAGGGTACATATCTTAATACTGAAATAATGTATCTTTTTGATTCCAAGAGGCTGTGAAGCCTAGGAATAAAATTTTTGAGATCATTCGAAATATTTCAGTTATATTGTATATGACTAGTTTGTGATTTTGGTTACCTTGTTTATTTATTTTGCATGCATTTTAGCATCATCATCAGTGCACTCGAAGGCTATTGGTATAAAAGGGTCCATCATCAGGGTCATCTAGTAGAGGGGAACATATAGTCTTGATAAAGGAAAAGTACTTTGTAATGAAAGATTAGTCATAAGAGATTTAAAAACAACACAGGCATGCTTTGAAAGTCGAGCATGTCTCACCATGTCCGATTCAAGTAGATATTAAGTTTCGACAGAATGACTTGTTAAATTTACGAGCCATATGGGATCAATGGGATGATATCAAAAAAGATCTGTTTACCCAAAAATATGAGGATATAGCATTATTGATCTAGGTCATGATAGATAAGGAGTTGTTCTGAGCTATGGCACAATTTTGGATTCTAGGATATCAGTGTTTTACTTTCAATAAGAAGGATATGGTTTTAACAATTAAAGAGTACATCACTTTGTTACATATTGAATCTACCATTCACGATCGGATGTACATTAAGAAGTCTAATACACCAATATAGAAGAGATAGTCGGCTAGTACTATCGAAGCATTTGAAGCCCAGATTAGTGTATAGTAGTCTGAAATAGTCAGAGTGATTGCATATCTTGGTATAGTTATGAGATTTGATGGATGAATGCATGGACCCAGGAAAGAAAGGGGATATTTATTGCATTAGCCATCTATGGATTAGTGATATTTCCTATGACTCTAAGGTATATTAATGTAGCAATGGTCAATTTTTTTGATCAGTTAAGGCATAATATCAACCCAAATATGGTGATTCTAGCTGAGATGATACAATCCTTAAACTTTTACAAAAAGAAGGCCGAGAGTATATTTCTTGATTGTACGCCATTATTATAGATATGGACCACAGTCACTTTTGAAAAGATGTAAAAGTTGACATTCGAATGTGTACCAGATCGTTCTCACCAATTATCAAGTTTCTTAGGAAAAATTGACCAAGTGATTACATTGAAGATCAATCGGTGTCAATATTTTGAAACCTAAAGAAAGATGATGTTACATGGAGAGCACTGTAGACACCTAAATTCATCCGGGCCATCTGTCATCGAAAGTCTCAAATATCCGAGAATGGAAATGTAGTGGCCTCTCTGATGAAGGTCAACTTCCACCAGAGGGGTTACACATGTTTGTAATTTTAATCAGTCATATGTAAATAACTGTATATGCACATGATGGAAAATTTCATTTTTTCAGGTAAAAAAGATGAATCCGTAAAGGAATTATTTTTGTTTTTAAAACAAGTTCTTGATAAATTTTGGAAATTACCTCTGCCGATGATCTCACGATCAATTTTTCTATTTTTAGGAATTTTTTAAGATTTTTATGAAAAAACTCAGGAAATTGGTGATCGGATATTTTTATCGACATCGATGTGGTTTTATGCCAATTTTCACTCCGAAAAATTAGAAATATTCAATGAAAAAATTCGTGTTGGCATTTTATACCACAAGATGTCAAGTTGCTCATTTTTGTAATTAATTTTGAATTTTTTTCACAGTATCACGAGTATTATACTCGTAAAATTTTTTTGATAAATTTATTTCAATATTTTAATTACGGATTTTCTTTCTTATCTTTTTATAAATTAATATTTTGAATAATATGTTTTATTCAATTCATTTTATAGAATTTTTAATGTATTTTTTGGAAATCTTTTTGTTTCTAGAATACAAACTTTTCATTTTTTGTAAAATTTTTTTATGTAATTTTCTTGAGTTTTGAATTTTAAAATTATTTAAATATTCACATTCAACTCATGAAATCATTTTTTTCAAAATTCATTTATTTGTTATGAGTTTTAGAATTATTCTCGTTTCGGAAATAAAGAGTTTTCTGCTCCATGAATTTTTTCGGGAAGATTTTTTTAAGTTTATATTTTTAAAATTCTTCAAATATAATTGTTTAATTCATATTAAATCAGTTTTATAGAACTTATTTTATAAGTTTTGTATCTTCTTTCCAAATTTTTTCCATTTTCAATATACGAGGTTTTTTACTTCGTAAATTTTTTTGGAGGATTTTTCCAAGTTTACAATTTTTAAGATTCTTGAAATATCTTCATTAAATTCATATTAAATCAGTTTTTTTTTTAAAATTCATTTATTTTATAAGTCTTGCACTTTTATAGAATTTTCCTTGTGTCTAATATACGAAGTTTTTTTACTCCTTAATTTTTTTCGATTGGACTTTTTTGAGTTTTTAATTTTTAAAATTCTTCAAATATCATTACTTAATTCATATTAAATCAGTTTTGAGAAAGACATTTCATTTTATTTTATTTTCACTTTCTTTCATAATTTTGTTGTTTTTGAAATACAGTTTTTTGACTCCATAAATTTTTCTCGTGAGATTTTTTTGTTTATAATTTTTAAAATGTTTCAAATAGTATTATTTAATTTATATTAATTCAGTTTTTGAATATTTAAATAGTTGGATGAGTTTTGAAATTTTTTATATATATATTAATATTTATCCGAAAGGATTTTTCTTGTATAATTTTACGAGTTTTGAAGTTTCAATTAGTTTCTTTTCATTATTTCATTTCCAAATTTTGTTTATGATTATTA
>JBBYHL010226860.1:0-26848 GCA_038381835.1 Adansonia madagascariensis
TTGTGTATCGATACAACATGTTTTGTATTGATACACCAAGGCATTTTTGCCTAGTTTGAGCCATTTTTTAGCCTTTGAAAACCTGATTTAAACATATTTTTGCACCAAGGAACTATCATAAAACATTGCAAACCTCAATTATGGGTTCATTAACGGATTCTAACAAATTTTTGGAGTCCAAAGAATTAATGACAAAGGTCACTTTCATAAGATATATGGGTGTAAGAGGGTATGGCAGGCATACCTCTAGTTGTAGGCTGTCACAGCCTTTCTGCCTCCTTGCTCAGCATGGCAGACCTAGTAAGAAAAGAGTTAACTTAGCATGGTAGCTAGAGATGTCTACTGATGCAGAAGAGAAAAATTAAAAATGCTATTTGCATTGTCTTCTAAAAGTAAGGGCTGAGTATTGGAAAAACACAACCAGCTATCTCAGGAAAAAATGAGAAAAACTCTCTCAGCTATCAAATAAGCTCTCCAGCAATCCTAGAAAAACTCATCATCCATCCCCATAAATCCTTCGACCACTTTACTTTGAAAAGCTTACCAAAACACTATTTTATTATCTTTCACCCTCAACCAACCTCCATTCTCGTAGCTCCCTAAAAGCACCACTAGAACACCTTCAAAAACTTAGCCTTTCACATATTTTCATCCTTAAAACACCCCATCAGCAACCACATTACTAGAAAGCTCTTTTCTTTCACACTTTTCTTGGTAAACAATAGCAAAAAGAGGGAAGGGACTGACCTTAAAGTTGCTGCTTTAAAAAAGAAAGAAAGTTTAAGCTTTTGTTGGTATATTTTTTACCTTCTTCTAGACTTTTTTGTTTTGTTCATCCATTCATTTTAGTGACCCCTTCATGTTGCCATGACCCTCATAATACTTCCATGCATCTTTGTTGCCGTGGTTATGGTAGTCCAGGATCTTGATGTCCCTCTTGACACCTTGATATATAAACCCACCATGCTTTATTTTCATCATCATACAGCCTCTTTTCATGTATCTTTTGCCATGTTCTTTCCATATTCACATATCCATTTCATATTAATGGTTACCTTAATGTGTCTTAAGTATATTCAAATATTTTTCTTATGTTTTAAGGAGGCTCATGAAATAAAAATGCTGTCTTGACAACTCCAACATTCACCTCTTTTGTATAAACATGTTTATATCATCTCCATGCACCTTATTTGTCATCTTTTTGCATCTATGTCACCCATTTCCATGTTAAAATATCATATTTGCTTGTTTGGATGTTTAATCCATGTATATCTTTGTATTTTTACTATATTTTCTTCATGACATCTCCATTAAAATGCTTGCTTATCTCTTACAACTAATTTTTAGAAAATTCCTCAAGTTAAGTTCATGTTACCTTCAATAGATAAAGAGTAGCATGGACTTAATGTTTTCATCAAATTGGTCTCCCAATCTTAGGGGCAAAACAACATTTCATATTTAGATTCATGGTGAAATAAGTTCATAGACCTTAAGTCTCGTGTTTTAAAAAATATTTCATATTTCAAAAAAAAAGGGAAAAAAATCCTTCTTAATATTAATCCTTGATCTTAAGTCTCTATTCATTTTTGTGACACGGTCAACGGGTTGTTCCATCATCCCAAACTACTCTAAGATTGTGGAACAAACTTGTGAAGCCTGTGTTACTTTCCATCGTGGACGCTCGAATGTCCTAGACGTGAGTCTCTCTTCAAAAAAATTGAAATATCGAATAATTGCTCTAGCAACACTGTAGTCTGAATTTGAAAAATTATTTTTGTGCCACAAGATATTTCCTTTAATTTTTCTAATATTTGTCCTTCAAGGGGCATTGAATTACCTGTCCAACGGTGTCTTATTTGGCCTCGGAACATCACAAACGAGGGAGTTATGAATTTTCAAACCCTTACTATCTGAAACCCCTAGACCCAACGTGCAACATTCTGTTTGGGCCATTTTAGCCTATCAGATGATTTTTACAAAATTTCCATATATTTTTCCCAAAACGTTCACAAACTTCACTTTTTAGAAAGGTATTATCCATGATCTAATGATCCCAGATAAGGTTAGAATGATTTTTTGAAATCCATCATGCCCTTTTAAGTTTACATGTTGCTAGAGCTGAGATGAACCTAAATTTGAAAATTAATTCCACCTAGAAAGCGATTTTCTAGAATTTTTGAAATATTTTTATATTAAACGTTATTAAGTTACTTTTGTCAATAGTACCTCCTATACCCTCTGAAGTCTTCGAATACACTTGAAAAAAATCTAGAAATGGAGACGACATGATGCTGCCCCCTATTTTTAACCTAATTTTTTAATCTCCTTTTATTGAGATGATTAAATGTCTCAAAATGCACCCGTTTAGTCTCCCTAACAATACTAACCTTTTTTGACTTGGATCAAGGTTAAAATACAAAAAAAATAGTATTTCATATTAAAATTTTCGCAAGTGGAGATATTCCAACTCTACTACCTAAAGGGAATACTCCAACCCCATTTTTTAATCAAAGTTTAAATTTTTCTCCTTGTTCCTAAATGTTTTCCTAACTTTAGGGATACTCCAATCCCACTACTCCGAGGGAATACTCCAACTCCATTTTTTTTAAAATATATAATAAAAGTATTTTCTTTAGTCTAACTATTTTCATAACCCTATTTTAGGGGACATTTCAATCCCACTCCTCCAAAGGGATACTCCAACCCCGCTTTACCTTAAAAACATAAAATTTTCTCTCTTCTAGATGCCTTAAACTGTTTTGATAAAAATTATCTTTGTTCTTCAAATTACCACCAAATCCAAACTGGTTTTTAAAATTTTCATTTGGGTTATTCTTTAATAACATAAGGCAATTATGAGATACATTTCGATCACCTTTTTTTTTAATGTTCTTTTGTTTATTAATGCTTGTTCATGATATTATTATATTTCTTATTTTTTGCCTCACTAACTTGTTTCCTTTCGTCGTGTTATTGTACATTCATATTTAAAATTCGTTTTCTAATGAAATTTATGAGGTGATTTTTTTGTGTTGGTATCTCTCTAGTGCCTAATATGAAACATTCAATTTTTAAAATCAAATCCAGACATTTTTTTATAAAAAATCCCTATGTTCCTCACATCTCTAGGGCGCATAGGTGATCTAATTTTTCTTAATAAAAAAAACCCCAGATTTACTTTTTCTAAAACTTCATGCATTAAAAAGGATTATATCTAAATAGAGACCAAATAAAATCAATTTAACTGAGACCAAAGTGGGATATAGTTAGTAGGTATCAATTTTGGGTGTCATGGGGATACTAGTCCTTCCTTGTACGTAACCAACTCCCGAGCCTAACCAATGAATCTTTGGACTTTGTAGACCTTGAAATCAATGTTTCAAGTTTCGTAACTTGTGATTTTTTTTCAATAGGTGCCTGATCTTGCCTGGCCTAAATTGATCAGTGGCGACTTTAAGTTTATGGTCACTTCGTGGTGACCATCCGGGTCTAGTTGGATGATGGACTCATTCGACGGTCCCTACCCCTTCATATCATCATGCCTAATCTAAATCCTAATCAAGGGATAGCTCAAAGGCTCAACCATATCTAACCATCATTTATTTTTAAGTTGAGCATGCTATGCCCTTCGGATAGTTTGAAGTTTTAAAAGCTGAGCACTTTGTGACAGACACCATATGAGATATGGCATGGTAAAAGACCACATATGTCTAATCTTAAGATTTAGGGTTGATAGCTTATGTGAAGCAAACAGTGCCTCACAAGCTTAGACCTAAGTCAAATAAATGTAAATTTATGGGATACCCAAAAGAAATAGCTGAATATTACTTTTACATCCCGTTTGAACAAAAAATAGTTGTTTTAAAACATGTTGTCTTCATAAAGAAAGAGTTTCTACTAAAAGAGTTTAGTGGGAGTAAGATTAATCTTGAAGAAATTCAAGAACCATAAATTAACACTTCTTTGGAACCATAGTTAAAGGATAAAGCATTAGATGCTCCACCCAAAACTTAAAAGACATAAGTACTCTGACAATCAGGTAGTATTAGGCAATCTCCAAAGGAGTATGAATTTCTCATGGACCAAAACGACTTGCCTTATAATACTAATTCTAGAACTGATGAAAAAGCAATGTCTAACATTGATTCTGAGATATGGCTTGATGCAATAGTTGTCAACCAAGTACGAACTTTGGTTGAACAATCCGAAAGAATAAAACCCATAAGTGCAAATGGGATTTTAAGAGAAAGACTAATCTGGATAGCAACATGCAAACGTATAAGGCCAAACTAATGGCAAAAGATTATAATCAAGTTCAATGTATTGATTATGAGGAAATCTTCTTGCTAGTTGCCTTGACAAAAATTCATTTGGATATTGCTTTAATAGCCATATGTTTTGATTATGAGATTTGGCATATAGATATAAAAATAGTATTCCTTAACAAGAATCTGCCAAAAGAAGTGTATATGACACAGCCTTAAAGTTTTATATCCAAGTCAAATTCAAATCAGGTGTGTAATTTAAGAAGATCCATTTATGGACTAAAAAAAGCATCGCAGAGTTGGAACATTAGATTTGACAAAGCAATTAAATAATTTGACTTCAAAGAGAATCTTGATGATCTATGTGGTACTAAAAAGATAAATGGGTAATCAATCATTTTCTTATTGCTATATATTAATGACATATTGCTGATAGGAAATGACATACCTATGTTGCAGATCACTAAAGTTTGCTTGTCTAGATAATTTTCCATGAAGGATCTGGGAGAAGTAACACTTACTTTAAGAATTAAGATCTATAGAGATAGATTGAAATGAATTCTTGGCTTGTCTTTATCTTTATAGATAGACAAGATCCTTAAAAGGTTTAAGATAGAAAACTCCAATAGAGGAAACTTGCCTATGGTTCATGGTATGCATTACTCAAAAGAGATGTGTCTTAAAACATCAGATGAAAGGGCATGGATAGATAAGATTTTATATGCCTTGCTAGTTGGATCCATCATGTATGCCATGCTATGCACTAGATTAGATGTCTCATATGCACTAAGTATTACGCGCAGATACCCAAGCAATCCCGTTGAAGGTCACTAGACTATTGTGAAGAATATCTTGAAGTATTTATGAAGAACTAAGGATATCTTTCTAGTTTATGGAGGGGTTAAGCTCCAAGTAAAGGGCTACATTGATGCTAGCTTCTAATCAGATTTAGATGACTATATGTCTCAAAAAGGTTATGTTGTTACCCTTAATAGAGTTACAAAGAGTTACAAAAGCTCTAAACATTCAACAACTGCAGATTCAACAACTGAAGCCAAATACATCTTCATATGTGAGGCTATATAAGAGATGCAGTTTAGATAAAAAAGTTCATTACAAAACTTGGTGAGGCTCCAAGCATTATTGATCCGTACCACTTTACTGTGATAACAATAAAGCCATATCACAAGCTAAGGAACCAAGGTCTCTTTATAAATCCAAAAATGTATTTGGCGATATCACATTATCAAAGACATAATAGAAAGATGTGATGTTAGTATAGAATGAGTACCCACTGAGGAAAATGTAGCTGATCCTTTCACTAAGGTTCTAACCCAGCAGAATAGGATTTCCATATAGAGAATATAAGGCATAGAAATATAGGCGATTAGCTTTAATGCAAATGGGAGATTGTCAGTTTAACCCCTGCAAGCTAATTAGATTTGCTTGTAAAACATTAGTTATTAATTACATCATGTAATTTCTATTATATTTGTTTAATATAACATGAGGTATTTCTTTCTCCATAAGATTGATACATAAATAGTAGTTTACATCTTATGTAGATAATGCCCATAAAACACATTGGCTTTGAAAGGGAATTGTAAGGAGTTACAATTATGAGATCCATATGCATTAAAATCGTGTTCTAAAAATGTTCTTGGTCATCAAATTGTCAAGATGAGGCATTGATAATGCATAAACACTGGCATATGTCAGCCTTTATGCGTAGGATGTGTGCAACTGATCTCATAAGTTAAAGTATAGAGATACTTAGGGACATCATATGGGTATTTATTATGTTAACAAGTTCATTGAACATGACCCGCTATGAGAGTTTCATTTGGTATTTGACTTAAATGTCTATAGAAATACTCTCATGTGTCAGTAACGTAAGTGATCCTTAGACTTATGGCACAAGTCACCTTGTGAATTATCATACTTAAAGATCATTGTGAACGGGCTCATAATAGATGAATAAAAAATACGGGTGGTTTTAGGTATGATATGAAGCATACTGAAGGTTAATGAATGGTCTAGAAAGGATTCATCACCCTAAATGATTTTGGGGGAAATATCTCCTATGTACCTAGCCTATGTTGATTCAAAGACCTTGACCAAGGGAATACAATTATGGAGTTAACACGTAGGGGTTGCATAATAATATGGAATAGGTCAAAAGTAGACACTTCACCAAACTTTTGCCTATTATAAGATATATGATGAAAAGATTGAATTACACTAAGATACTATTATACAATGAAAGGCCTATGAAAACTAATTTAACTCTTCTTGCATATCGGCCTGTAAATATAAATTATTTTTAATTGAGTAAATTATTATTTATTACCGATATGATGGAGACCTAATGGGTTACACACATAAGGGTGATTTTATGAAATTAAAACGAGACTGGATTAAATTACCTAAAGAGTAAAAGTTAGTCGAAAGTTTTTTGGATTATTCAAAAACAAGGCCTAAAGTGCAATTATGCAAAAACTAAACCCTGGATATTTAAACCCTACTTTTTGCCATCCCTAAGATATGAAAAACCCTAGAGGGGTCTTTTCATCTTCCTAAAAAGAGAATTTGCACAATTTTTTTTGCCTTACCTTCTTTAGCTTTTGGTAGGAAATTGATTCTTCACTGATTTTCTTATTTTTAGTGCTTAGAGAGATTACTTAAAAAAGGTTTTTGAAACCTAATCCGCTAGCATTAATTCTAGCATAAAAGAGTCTTTCCCTTACAGAGGACTTTCGAGTCACCTATGTGATTAATATTAGAGGTTGGACGTGTGGACAGCTTTGGTTTATGACAACCAGGCTCGGTGTTCAAGATCGAAGCTATTTTAATCTGAGAAGATAGGCATCCTTGGATTAAGATATGAAATCAATTTTTTTTCCTTCTTATTTTATAAAGATTGATTAAGATGCTTTTAAGATGATCTGTTGATGTTGTTTTTTATGTTTCACTATTTATCTCTAATTTTTGGGTTTTAATAAAATTTTTTATGTAAACCAATTTCTCCAAATCTTAATAATAGGCATTTAATGTGCAAGATAAGGCCATTCATTGACAAGTCTGAACCATATCATTAAGGTAGTTTCCTTAATGTAGGCTTATCATTATTTCTCAGTATTATTCCAAGTTTATGAATGAGAATAGGGAGACCATGACATAGAACAAATTCCATGATTTGCTAAAATAAATTATGATAATGTTTCATTAACATTAAAAAGGCAAACTTTGATCAATATCTATAAGATTGCCATTCTTATGGTCTATCTTCACTGCTCCTTTCATTTGGTTCTTACAATATGTTACACATATTTAAGTGCCAACCTTTAGGTATATATCAAGATAAGTGAATTAATCTCAAAACATGTCTAAAATTCAAACTTTTATAAGCTTTTTACTTCAATAATATCAAATTACTCCTTGTAATCTCAACTTTATTGATCTACCCTCCAAAATTGCGGCATGTCTCTTTAATATTTCATCTGTCTTTCTTCACAAGAAAAGCATAATGACATTATATGGATCATGATCCATGGCACATCTAATGTGCTTAAGTCTTGAAATATATCCTATCACATGATGCCTAACTAGGCTACCTTCTAATTTCTTGCTTGGGAACAATCTTGCGAATGTTGAACCTCTCATCATGATTATTTTTATTGAACTGTGTTAGGAATGCCCTAAGGATAAAGACATTTCGATGTATTTCATTAGTTTGAACTGATTATTCATATTTATCTTTTTGAGGTTTCATTATATCATTACTACTCCATCCTCATTTAATTTATATGTTAAAGTAAATGTAAGCAAATATAGCTCATTGATTACTTGTGTTTATATCATTAGAATGTTGCATATAGTGGACTTTATATGCGAGAAGACAACATTCTAAGGTAAGTAGTCTAAATCATAGTCCATAGTCCATGGGATTAATGTGAGCAACTAACTCATTTTAAGATTATTATGTTGTCTAGATATAATTAGGATAATGGTGTGTCTTGGCCATTTGGAGTAGGCTAACTCCTAAGTAGAAACACAAATGTATCACCTAGAGGTGGTGATACATTGGACTAGACCAAAGTGTAATTAATCAATTAATAAGTCTATTTAAATGGATTAATTCACTTTTGAGGTTCATTGCATAATTACCCTTATCTTGAGTAAATAATTGACTCCATCTATATAACTTGTATACTTTGACGTTCCATGCTAAAGCATTTCAAAGTAGTAATTATTTTCACATATAAAGTATAATGGAACTTTAATATATAAGGTGATCAAGTAGGCAAAACGGACTTTAATCTTAAGTTGATCTCGAATATCATATGAAGGTATTACACATAGTACAAGGTTATTGGACAAAAAGGCTATTAATAAAGCTTATGTAATACAGTATATAATTGGGAGTGTAGTCTCTGGCCTTTAGTGATATGACTTTGAGATTAATAATTATGTAATTAATTATTTGGTATAGAATAATTAATACATAGATTGTTGGAGCTTAATTGTGTATGTCTAATTGGTCCCTTCACTAGCTCAACATAATCCTTAACGGATAGTTTTTGAACGTACTATCCGTTGTTGGAAGATTCTTAATATGAGGAAGTGGTATGCTGGATACTTAATTTTAGGGATGTAGGCATTTTTTAAAGTAAACAAATGAAAGATAATTTTTGGTATTATTTATTTAGAATATATATCCAATTTGATTAAATATTTATTTAGACAATAATTACTAATTTATATCAATTATATTTATGAATTAGTAATTTAAATTAATTATATTTATCTCATAATAAATATAGGAATTAATTTAAATTAAATAGAAATGGGACAATTAATTATTTATATAATTAATTTGATATCTATAAAATCTTGTTTAAATATTTATTTATAAATTGAATATGAATAATATTCTAAATAAATTAAGAAAATCATTTTATTTATTTATTTATTTATTTTAATTTTACAATTAAAATTAATTATTTTACCATAGTTAATTTTATTTCGATAATTAATATATAATTATTCTATTCGAATAAAATTGTCCTGATTTTATTTTGAATTAGAATTGGATTTATGGAAAATTATTGGTTTAAATAAAATTAATGATTTAATTAGAATTAATTAATATTAAGATTAAACAACTTAAACTCTTTAAAAAAATTAAGCTAAAATAATGTATAAATACATTACGGCTTGGCCAAATTTGCGAGCTAATACCCAACTGGGGTTGGCAGCAACAAGGGCTTTAAGAAGTGGGTAAAATAATCACTTTAATTAAAACTTAAAATTAAGGCTGCCTTGTTACCTGATATAAATAAGAGGCAATTGCTTAAGGTTTTAGGTTAAACTTTGGTGCCACACTAGGTGTTTCTACTTATATTGAACGTGAGCCTGGTGTAGTGTCTACTCATACTTTTATCCATAGTAGTCCCTATAGCTCATGCTTAATGTTATGAATTTAGAGAAATGATTTTTCCTAAACTTATCATGCCTTGGCTAAAGACTTTAATCCTATTAACCATAGCCAAGAACTGATAAGATACAACTTCGATGTCACTAAAAGTAGTGAATCCTCTCTAGATCACTCATCCATCTTTATATACTTCATGTCATCCCTAAAATTATCGTACCTCTGACATCCATCAAAGTAGACCACTTCATGATAAAATCAAACATGATACCCTCATACAATATGACTAATCGTCACAAGTCTGAGGACTAGTTACATGATTAACACATAAGAACTTTTGCATAGCACTCGAGTAACTAATACCAAGTGGAGTTCTTACACAGGCCATGTTCAGTGAAATTATTTACACAAAATGTGCACCCTTATGCTAGCCCAAGTATCTTACATACTTAAACTATGAGATAAATTGCTTATTTCTTAACTAAAATGGCATAATATGAGTTGGTCTTTGAGCATTACCAATGCCCTATCTTAGCAATACAATGACCAAGAATGTTTTTAGAAACTAGGCTTAAATAAATAAAAATCTTATAATTGCAACACTTTTGAATTCCTTTGCAAGACCTATTAAGGTCCATAGGCATCATGTAACTCGCGGTTTCATAATATTTGATCATGCCACTAATATGAAGGAAATCCTTGTGTTTCTAAACTAGCAATTGGTATGTAGTTAACTGACTATGTATTCTACGTTCTAATCCAATTCTGTTCAACGGCTTACACTAACAGTGTCTATTGTTAGCACTTTCCATATTAATCCTACATAATCCAATTTGTTCAACGGCATACACTAACAGTGTCTATTGTTAGCCATTTCCATATTAGTCCTACAACCTCTAAATGTTAACTCCATAATCAGTATTGCTCAGCCAAGGACTTCAGAGTAGACACATGCCAAGAATAACTAAGATATGTTCTCTCATATGATTTAAGGTGATGAATCCTCTTTGGAACACTCATCTGCCTTCAATATGCTTTATAACATACCTAAAACCACCTTACCTTAAGCATTCATTTAAGTGAACTCTATCGTGATGATCTCTAAGTATGATAATTCACGTACAAGGTGACTTGATGTCACAAGTCTAAAGATTATTTACACTACTGACACATGAGAGTATTTTCATAGATATTTGAATGAAACACTAATTGGAACTCTTATAGCGGGTCATGTTTAGTGAACTTGTTACCATAATAAGTACACATATGTTATCCTTAAGTATCACTATACTTTAACTCATAAGATTAGTTGCATGCATCATATGCACAGAGGCTTAAATATGCCGGTCTTTATGCATTTTCAATGCCCTATCTTGATAATACAATGACTATGAATGGGTTTAGAAACATAACTTAACTCTTTACAATTCTTTTGCAAGGCTAATGTGTTTCATGGGCTTTATTTTTCATAAGTTATAAATAACAATTACTATAAAGTCTTATGGATAAAGAAGTACCTCATTACATTAATCGATTAATAATGTATTTTACATGAAATAACTAAAAGCTAGCACATTACAAGCGAATCTGATTGGCTCACAAGGCTTGCTCTAACATTGACCTCTAATTTTTATGTTCTAAAATATAGGCAATTTATAAAGGAGAAAAAAAAAGGATAAGGCTGATTATGACTTGCTTTTGGGACTTAACATGTATATATATATATATATATATTAATGGTTGACTTGAATGCTATTAAAATAGGCTAAAAAGGATTAAAAGTGAAGATGGCAGACTAAGCAGTATTTACGACTTTTAGGTAGTTAATACATATTAATAATATAAAAATAAAGATAAAGATGTAAAGTTGACATGAGTTAAGGGTTCTCAACACATACAAACCATAAGGTACTTTAGGCATGTATTACACATTTGTATATATAGGTGACTGGGATTTTTTTAGTATTTTTCGTTCCAAACTTTTTTTACATATTTTATTTGCTTGTTTATTTATTAATAATTAGTTTAAATATGATCATAACAGATTTCTTTTTACTATGATAAAAAATAAAATATTATTAGCAAAAACATAAGAATCAAAAACATTTCTTATAAACAATTATAACCCAAAGAGTATAACATCTTACATCAATAAATGAGCTAACATTGGCTAATAATTTTTACACTACTTTCACCATAAGCTTAGGGAATATTAAACTAAAAAAATGCTTAGATTAGTTTTTGGTTTGAAGTCATATTAATCGCATTTTAAAACCTTCTCCCAATTATTTTTTAGTTAAAATAAGTGTAGTTTCGGCATGAAGCCTCTTTGAGATTTAATTGCATCAATTACGTAGTATTCAGGCACCAAAGGATTGACCCCAAAATAGATCAGTGTCTAGGATCATAAAGTGGCATATGAATGCCCTTTATGTAGTACTCGGGCACCAATGATTGGCCCTAGGATAGGTTGTCAGTCTTCCATTTAGAGTTGCAAAGGTGACATAGGAACAACCTTTGTATAGGAGAGTATACTTGTGTATTTATCATATAGTGCTTGGGCACCAATAGATTGGCCCCTAGATAGGTTATTAATTCATGGTCTAGGGTTGTAAAGGTGACATACGAATGTCTATTTACTTAGGAAAAACATATCGAGTGATTAATACATAAATTAATTGATTAAAAAATGGCATTCACATGCCAATTGTTTAATTGCATAACCTCTTTTAATCCAAGACTTTAGCAGGCTTTGAATAATCATTCTTAGGCCATTCGTCGCCACTCTAAACCTTTATGCATAGGCATCATTCATCATTTTTGTACCATCATTCTTCAAGGTATTCGAATGCCTCATATTAGACCTCATGTGCATCACATCAAGAATTAAGAGGCATTAGAATGTCAAGTTATGGGTTCATAGATGCTAGTTACAAGGCTCATGATCTGGATTCATAAACCTCATATTAAACCTCAAAAATTCCTTTAGGATTTTAATTACACCATTTTTCTTAAACACCTTTGGAAAAGATTTTATTTTCTTAAACAAGTTACCCATTTCTAATCAACCTTCAATTACATTATTTCTCAATCCATCCTTGAAAATTTTCTAGAAACATATTTTCTTTTCTCTACCATTTTCCATAGCTCTTTCGGTTTTATGTCAAAATTTTATACCTCAACTATAATTTCATTTAAGCTTGTCTTAAACTTTGCATGGTGATTTACTGCAGCACCTAGAATAGTTTGAGATACATACCCTTGATGTTCTTTTTTATTTATATCCTTTATTTGTTAAATTAGTTCTTGATTTTATGATTGGATGAATTTATTTGCTCTATAGTTAATGGTTTAATTGCCAATTAACGTGATTATCTATTTAATTTGCTTTTGTTAAAATAAACAATGTTCTTGGATTAAGTTTTTTTTTTTGGGTCCTTCGTCATACAAACAACTAGGACTCTGAGAATCCCTTTAATTTGAGTACCCTTTCAAATATTATCATTTTTAAAAAGGGAAAACTTTAGATATTCTAAACGATCAATGTCGTAAGAAAATTTTTTGGTGATTGTGTCTAAATAGCAAAAAAGCAAGAATCATGAAAGTTAAACTAAGGATAAAAATGATTAGTAGGTATTGATTTTAGGGCACCATGGAAGTGCTAATCATTCCTCATGCGTAACTATCTCCTAAACCCAACTTTTTTCTTCTCTAATTTCAATGAAGACTTTAAAATCAATCTTTTTAAAACAATTTAAAAATATTAAAGTGATCAATTTTAATAGGAGTTCGATCACATCTAGCCTAAAAGGATTGATGCCGACTTCAATATTTAGCTATTTTCTAATAGCTAGACCAGAGATGATAGATTCATTCCAATGATCCTCCCCAATATAAAATGGTTATCAAAAAATCTACCAAGTCTAATGTGCCAAGATTTGTATTGCGGCAAATTATGACATATTGGTAAAACCTCCAATGGTGGATTAGAAACTTGAGTTACTATACCTCTTAAGGCACTTTGGAGGTAAGGTACTAGAATTCCATCCAATTGTTGCAAAACTTGATATAAAATTTGATTCACATATTCAATCTGAATTGCAGGATATTTAGAAGCAGCAGAAGTAGATAAAGATGACCTCAAAGGACAAGTAGTGCCAAGTATACCTTGAGGGTGTTTCTTCCAAACCTATAAAAATACTCGTAACCTATGCCACCAACTGTTTGATGCCACATATCAACATCAAATTGGATTCTAAAAAAAATATTGCCATACTTCTCATTCAATATAGCACCATATCTCTCCTACATCCATATAAATAAAAAAGTTAAAGTTTGTTCATTTCGCTTAAAATAAAAAAAGAATAAAATTTTATCTATGCAAAGTTTACTTAAATTGACATTTTGGATTTCTTATTCATAAATTCAAAGTTGATCGCTTATGAGTACAATCAAATACCTTAGCTTGAGTTACAGAACGTTCAAGCTCTTTTCTTGCAACAATTTCTATAAATATTAATGAATATTTTTAGAGGTAAGCAATAAATAAATTAATATTTCAAAAACATTACACATCATTCTTTTTCCGTGGAGAACAATAGGCACTATTCCATAATTCAAGCATTGACTCAGTTTCAGCATAAAATAACATGCAATTCTTCTCACTTGTATGTATTATGTTATAACAAAGTTCTAATTTCATAACAATTTGCTCTGCTTTATAAAATTGCCAGCTAATTTCTCATATTTTGGCAACATATCTTTAACAATAAATATGATGTGATCATAACAAGCCTTGCTCATATTAAACTTTGACTTCACATTTAGAAGCTGAGACACAACTGAAAGTTTTGCATGCATTTTACAACCGAGCCACAAAGGCTCATCATTATCATTCAACTTGGAAAAAAATTTAGCTGTATTTTAATTTGGTAATTCATCATAAACCTAAGGCTCTCTCCCACTCTAATCAAATTCAGAATAACCAGCATTTATAACTATCCTCCTGTACAGATTCACTACATCATCTACCCTACTTGAAGAATTACCTTTAACCAAATTACTAATTAAAAAACTCTCTATTTGCTAACCAACCTTTAAACAATTTGTAAAACCATTTAAATAAAGATGATAAATAACATCATAAGTTTGGACTTTTCAATTATCACATTTGCTACATAGACAATATTATTTCTACTAACACATGAATCTTTAAAAATGTAAAATCTATAGATTCTTCAACTCTTTTTAAAAACTCCTTGTGAAGATACCCTTTCTTATCAACCTGAGCATAATCTAAGAATGATTAATTGACATCGAAATTAATAAAATTCACACATCAAATAAATCCATATAACAATAAAACATATGATTAAGGTGGTATAATAATATTACACATATTTTCTCTCACAAAAGCACAAATAGCAGAATAATATTATATTTTTTAATAATACGAACCTTAGGCTAAAAATAACCTGAAACCCAACTAGATAGAATTAGACCCCTAGGATCATCTCAAAAATCAAGCAAAGAGAACTTGACCCTAATCAAACCAGCTGATTAGAACCAAAGTTATAATAATCTTGATCGCCCTAAGTTACCTTGATAAGATCAATTGGAGTTCTTATTTAAAGAACAAAGGAAAAGTTCTCACAAAGTGAAAAAACTCTCAAGATATTTTTTTATTGTTCAATATGCTGAATTAAATGAGCCTTACATAGGCTTAAAATCTGTAGAGTCCTAACTAAACAGGGACAATCTGATTAGGACTTATTCAAACAACTTAAAAATCCTAAATATAATCTGAATAGTAATCAATAAGGATAAAGTATAACTCCGTATCATAATCTGATTAAAAATTATCTAAACGAATTAAAATTAAAAGATCATATTTTCTATCATAAAAACATAAAATAATATTCACGAATTTTTTCCTCAAAATCTATAAATGCATGCAGTATAACTCTTCATCTTATCATAACAACTTAAGTCCAAAAACATATTTTTTTTTGTTTTATTTGCATTGGTTCATATAGCTTTCTAATTAATTTAATTAGTTAAGATTTTAAAAAGAGACATGAAATTTTTATATCATTTAATTAAACTCCTAACTAAATATCTAATTGTATTTTATTGTATATATTGCACTCAATTCTCAAGTTCAATCTATGTTGTATAAACTTGTAGTTATAATTAATATTCCAAACTTAGTGTATATGCTAGCAAGTAATTTTATCTATATTGAACACAAAACAGACCACATATAATTACATATATATTCTTTTAATTTTATAACAACATGGTTTGAGAGAATTTATTATTTATTACATACAAATATATACTTGGAAAAGAATAGAACGACTGATAATTCATGTATACTTATTATGGCTAAAATAAATATACATACAACAAGGATTCACAATTATCAACAGCCATAAAAACTTGAAAAGATAAAAACTGAAAGTGCATTGAGCATGTGCATTATGAACATTGAGATATATAGCAACTAAATTTTGGTGAACTAGTCATACAATATATGATTAAATAACAGATTTAAGAAATATGCCAATATTGCTTATCAGAAAAGCAATTAATTATTATTTTTTAATCTATCCAAGCCAAAGTTATTCCACATATTAAAATATGAATTTATTAAAGCCAAATCTACACTAGCATCCATGAAAGTAATAATCTATTAATGAAAAACAAATTAAAACAACAAGGGATTGATTGCTACCTTTAAACAATAGAAACAAGATTAGCGACGTAAACATAACTATTGCAAAGTAGTAAATGATGAAACATTCAACAACATTGATTGGTAAGTGGAAAGAGATCGATGACATGGTGAAGATGCAAAGGGTTTTGGAAAAAAAAAAGAGCCTCTAGGGATAAAAAGAATAGAAAAATGTTAAGGTAAGTGACTATCGGAAGCTTAAAGGGAAAAGAAAGAAATATATTTTGACCTCTTGAGTGAAGATGTACAGGTGCTAGAAAAAGACTCGTTAGAGAGAAAGAACAAAAAAAGTTAAGAGTTAAGTGACAATAGGGTCTTGGGTGCATAAGAAAGAGGTTTAATTATTTTACCTATATGGTGACTATATCTGTCACAACATTCTATCATTATATATATCCTCAATCCTTGTTGCGAAACTATCTGTCACAAATATGTTGTCATAGCTTAGTAACAGAATTTCCATCATAGAATTTGTCACAAAATTCATTTCATTTATAAAAATAAAAAGAAAATATAGCAAAATAATAAAATTAATAAAAATTTCTCAAAATTTCATTACTATCTGTCGTCACTATTTATGATATTCATAATTATGATAGACTATCTTTATCAAGTGTTTGCATGAAATTTGTTTTAATTATAGCCAAATCTCTATGACGAATTTTATGACATAATATTGATGCTGTCACTTTGCCATCACAAATTTGTCCCTAATTTTGAGTAATTTTCATTTAAAGATCATTTTTGTCATAACTCTATTACTAGTTTATCACTATTAAATTATATTAGTGACGAGAAACTGTAACAAAAATATTTTTTATCACTAAGGCATTTTTTGAAGGATGTCTCTATCTTTGTAAAGTCCAGCCTTATGCATATATTGGATTTCAAAAGCAATAGAATATAAAAAAAATCACAGTGGAAATAGTAAACATGGAAACAGCTGGACTTCTCTACGGATATGTAAGGAAGGACTTACATGCAATAAACATTAAAATTTTAATTCAAGAATCAATAATCTATATGATCATAAGTTATCTTGATTTTAAATGTTGAAATCTAAAACAGAAAAAAAAACAACCTAAAGAACCTTGAAGAAATAGGCTAAGGCTTCCTATAATGTTTATTGTCAACCACGAAAACACACTTCTCTTCTCTCTAATGGTAATCCACACAAATAGTTGTTGAAACTTTCTTGAGGCCCAGTGCTTCTCTAGTGCTAGCTAGGAGAGTTGCTAACCCTCAACCAAAAGATAATCTTTCTTGTTTTTCCAATCAAGAACCAAGAACAATTCAAGGATGAATGTAACATAAAACAAGAACAAGAATATAGGTATAGGTAGTGGAAAAAAAGAGAAAAATCATAATTTATTTTGTAACCTTTGCAAATATTTTTCTCTCACCTTAGGTCTTAAGAAAAACTATTTTTTTATCCCAACAAGTCTTCATATAATAGCTTAATCCTAGCCCTAACTTGAATTAGTATTAAAAAGTTTTAAACTAATTAAAACACCTAAATCAAGTGAAATTATTTTCCTTGTTTTAATTGTTTTAATTTAACAGACCCTAGTTTGACAAGCTTTATGGTGAACTCCTCTTTCCCACCCTTTGGCCGAAAATACCTAACATTATTAGGCTAAAGGAATCTGCCCAACAAGCTTGGGCTGCAAGCATGGGTTTGACGCAATATAGGGTTTTAGACTAGACAAGTGTTCCAATGAATCTAATCTAATTAATTCAAATTCTTTATTTATCTAAATAAAAAAATAGTATTTGTTTAATAAATATAATTATCAAATAATTATAACAATTAAATAAATAAATTGGAAGCATAATTTAGCTAGTATACACACATTCCTATGGACTTTATCATTGTAAAATAGTTAAAACTATTTTTAACTTAATTTTTAATATTATTTAATATTACTTATCAAATAATTAATATTACAATAATATTCTTAGGGATGATAAATAAATTAAAGAGATAGAAATTTTGATTCTAAATAAAATCCTGAGTCTAAGTGAAATCTCATTTCAACTAGAACTAGTAACTTATCCACCTTTGTAATTTATGTCATAATTTTGACATTACTTTAATAAGATAATCTTTTCATTATGTCTTAATTATACAACAAAAGATAATGATTTTGCAAATTTAATTTTGTTTTAACTTATTAAACTATTCATTTAATCATCCATTCAAATTACCTTTTATTTGATTAAGTCATACTTAATCAAATCCTAGATTTAATCCGAAGATCTACCTTTTTATGTGTGACCTATTAGATTCCCAACATGTTGGTAATGAATGTAAATAATCTTATTAATCACGTTCATAAATCAAGAGCAGGATCTAGCAACCTATCATGACCAGCCAAATGTTAAAGAGTCAATGTGACCTTACAAAAACCTTTTAGTAATCAGCTTATTTATGCGGTATGGTCCCTTCACCATATATCCCAAATGGAAGATGAACATGGTGCAGTGTCCACCCAAACCTCTACACATGTTAGTTCTTCTAACTCATGGTAAATGATAATGGATCTACGAGAAACTATTCCTTACAATCCATTATGCTCTTGCCAAAGACTTTAATCTAGTTAACCACACTAAAAAAACACTTAAAATATATCTCCAATGACACTCAGAGTAATAATCCTCTCTGGATCATTCATTCATCCACCATATGATCCATGCTATACCCAAAACCACCCTACCATAAGCATCTATCTTTTATGGACTCATTTATAATGGAATCAAAGCATAACACTTCTCATACGAGATTATCTAGTATCATAAGTCAAAAGACTATTATACATGATTAGTACATGAGAACATTATCCATAGATACTTGAGTGACTTATATCAAATGGAATTCTCATTTGAGGCATGTTCAATGAACTTGTTTCCAAAAGATGAGCACCTATATGCAATCCTCAAGTATCTTGTATACTTCAACTTCTATGAGATCAAATAGTTGCATACATGCTATGCATGGAGGCTTAGCATATACTAGATGTCATGCATTGTCAATGCCCCATCTTTATAATATGATGACTAGGAACATTTTTAGAAATAAGACTTTGATGCATAAGGATCTCATCATTGTAACTGGTTTACTAACTTTGTAAGGCCACTATTTTTTAAGAGCTTCATCTAATTAGTGTTTGCATAAGTGTCAATCATGCCATTAACATAAAAGAAAACATAAGTTACATAAGCTTTGTAATATATATAATGTTACTTGACCATGTATCTCACACCCCAATCCAATTGGTTCAAGGGCATACACCAACATCTCCCACTTGCGCTTGAAGCAATCATATTACTTTATGTGGAGTATATGTTTAATTCATTCGTGATAATCTTTATTATCAATTCATCAAACTTTTTTGACCTCAATAAAATTGTTATTCCAAATCTTATGGCTTAGTTGTGACACAACTATTGGAATTAATTTATTAGCTCAATAGCTAATGATCTAAAATAAATTTTTTTAAAGCCTTAGAAAAATGATTTTGTTTGATGGCTTTCAGATATAATATGTTGTCTCTCTAGTTTCAAACTCTTTCTAAAATTACATCTAAGTGTGTATAACTATAATTTGTCATTTACTCCAGAATTTAACTTTTAATATACCATCAAAACTCTTACTAAGTCTTACACTTTCATGGATATTAATCTTTAATATTTCATGAATACTCCCACTAAATATGGTATGTGTAAGACCTTTTGCAGGAATTATAATTCAAAACTTTTTTTGAATTCTAAATTGATTTAGGCCTTGACATATCTAAAATATGTTTGTTTGATGTAAATGATGGATCGAGTTTGTAGAATAAATCTACTATGATTATTAATTATGGAAATAGCATGGCATCCATATGCCGATAAAAGGAGGTATATGTTCATAAAATACTTCAAAATCCTCACATTTAGCCATAATTGTCAAAAATAGAACTTTAAATGTTTAATAATAAATCATAAAAGTTTATCGACTTTCTTACATAGATCGACAAGCTTGATTTGTGTCATTTGGGTTGCCTCTTCCATGTTGGCCCATCATTATCACTTAATAATATTTCAAGTTTATGTTTGAATAATGCTTTCGGTATCTTGTTATGAATAATGGAAAGTGCTAAACCTTGCTTAAGCACAGACTTAAAATTTTATAAGGGATTTCTTTTATCAAATATTATATAAGTCTCATTGATTTGCTTTCGATTGCATTGGCATTTGCATTGATTTAATCATATAGATCATGCATAAATATGCAAAATAAATCTATCACAAGCAATCTAATAGGATGATTATGGACTTTTAACTAAACTAGTTTCCTTGAGCTATTAGGAAACTAGATGATCGATTCCTAGGGATGCTAACTGCATATAACATAAGTCTTCATGGTAATCTCCTTGGACTTCATTTTGGAGCCATCTCCTTTACATCTCAAAATACATAAATTCTTTGGTGTTAATTTAACCTATATTTCTAACTATGTAACAATTACATGAGTTTGAAGACACCTTAGGTTACATTCAAGGGGAGTAAGGTGAGAAGAGAATTTTACAACCCCAAATAGTAAAGAGATAAGGCAAGGTTCGTAAACCCTATTTATAAAAATAAATGCCAAAATAAATAAAATTAACCATCCATAACTTAGTCACACTAAGGTTTTAAAGAATTAAAAATTAAAATATCTTATTTGATTAAACAATTTAAGAAAATAAGTTTCCAAATCTTGATTGTTTTAAAACATGTTTATCCAAAGAATCCTAGTTGAATTAAAAATTCTTTTAATATTCCTAACCTCTAGGAACTAAATTCTATTAGATAACTATTTCACTAATCCCACTTAAATTCGTTCCACTAATTAAGGAATCTAATTCCTAATTTTAAGGAATTTCACTCCCACTAGAAAACTAGTTCCAATTGAAGTAGAACTTTAAAAAGTAGTGCCCTAGGTTTTGGCAATCCTTTTGGCCATGCCAATAGCTTTTGACTACCTTCTTTAGATGATGTTTTAGGGCTGTTTCAAGTGCTGCAAAATCATGTTAGGTGCTGCCAAGAAACAATTCAATGCTGCATTCAAGATGGCAACTTATTTGCACCTAATCGCAAGTTTCAAGAAAAATCAAGAAGTAGCATCACCTTGCTGCAAACCCTAGTTTTTTAATACAAGAATGTTTAATTACTTTGAAGGATGTTTAAATACTGATTTTAGATGCTCAAAATTCATTCAAGATGTTTCCAAAGTTTGAACCAAAGCAGCAAACTCAATGGCAACAAATTGTCATGCAAATTGCAACTTTCCATGGAACACCTCCTATGAATACAGCATCAACATGCCTTGGATTTCAGCAATCAAGATCCATTCGAGAATCAAATATTCTTCAATTAACTTGTTGTCCTAAGGTGCAGCAAACCTATGGCATGTTTTCATAAAGATTTTAAGGTGCATTAGGTGTAAGATTACATCCAAATTAGCCCACAACACTATACCATGGGATTTCATCAAGAATATTCAAGATTGTGTTTCTTTGTTTTAAAATGTGTTTAATAAATTAAAATTGAATTTTATAAGTTTTATAAGACAAAATCCAATCATAAAAATCTTTTTTATAGCAAAGAAATCATTAGGAAAGTCCCTAGGTGAAATTGCAAAATTATAAGAACAAGTTTCCAAGTTTTATCAATTCAGCATGTAATTGATCTAAATTAATAAAACCCAATTTTTATTAATTACTAAACCTTTTAATAATGATCAATACACCTTTTAAGCATGCTGTTCGAAATTAAGAAAATTTATAAAAAAAAAAATATTTTACAGTGTTCTATGGCTTGAAACTTTATAAATCTATACATGTGAATCTAAATATCAATTACTATAAATTAGCTTATACTTACTACATGTAATCCACAACCTATAGGATTTGATACCACTTAAAGGATGTCTCTATCCCGGTAAAGTTTTGCCTCATGCATATATTGGATTTCAAAAAATCAATAAAATATAAAGAAAATCATAGCAAAAATAGTAAACATGGAAAAAGTCAGGCTTCCATATGGATCTTTAGGGAGGGATTTACTTATAAAAACATTAAAATTTTAATTAAAGATTCAATCATTTATATGATCAAAAGTTACCCTGAATTTAGATGCCAAATCTCAAATAAAAAACAACCCAAAAAATCTTGAAGAAATTGGCTAAGGCTTCCTATAAGGTTTCTTGAAGACCATGAGTAGCACACCTGTCCTACCTCTGATGGTTATCCACACAAGTAGCTATTGAAACATTCTTAAGGCCCAGTGGTTCACAAGTGCTAGCTAGAAGAGTTGTTAACACCTAACTAAAAGATAATCTATTTTGTTTTTGTAATCAAGAACCAAGAACTATTCAAGGATTCAAGGATAAAGGCTACAAAAGAAAGGAAAACCCTGATTTATTTTATAACCCCTACAAATATTTTTTTGTTCACTTTAGGTCTTAAGAAAAACTCTTATTTTTATTTTTTATAACAACAAGTTTTCATATAATAGCTTAATCCTAGCCCTAGCTTGACATAGGATGGAAAAGTTTTAACCTAACCAACACTCTTAAATCAAGGGAAAATCTTTTCCTTGTTTTAGTTGTTTTAATTGAACCAACCCTAGTTTCAGAAACTTTATGCTCAGCTCCTCCTTCCCACCCTTTGGCCAAAATACCCAACATTATTGGGCCAAAGGAATTGCCCCAACAAGATTAGGCCATAAGCATGGGTTTGGTGCCATATAAAGTTTGGGCCAAAATTGTGTTTCCATGAATTTAATCCAATTAATTCAACTCTTTATTTATATAAATAAATAAATAATATTTAGTTAATAAATATAATTATCAAATAATTATAAAAATTAAATAAATAAACTAGAAACACAATTTAGCTAGTATGCACATATCCCTATGGATCTTATCACTATAAAATCTAATATTTAAAACTATTTTTAACTTAATTTTTCATATTATTAAATATTAATTTATCAAATAATTAATGTTACAATAATATTCCTAGGGATGCTAAAGAAATTAATGGGATAGAAAATTTTATTCTTAATAAAATCTCAAGTCCAGGTGAAATCCCATTTCAACTAGAACTAGTATTTACCCATATTTGTAATTAAAGTCTTAATTTAGACATTATTCTAACAACACAATCTTATTATTAATGTATTAATTAGATGAAAAAATTCTAGATTTCACAAATCTAATTTTGTCTTAACTTATTAAACATTCAATTAAGTCCTTCATTCAAATTACCTTTTATTAAATTAAGTCATACTTAATTAAATCCCGAATTTAATCCAACAAATCTACATTATTGTGTGTGACCCATTACGTTCCTAAAATGGTTGCAATGAACATAAATAATCTTATTAATCATGTTCACAGATCAAAAGCGGGATCTAGCAACCCATCATGATGACCAAAATATTGAAGAGTCAGTGTGACCTTATAAAAACCTTTGAGTTACTAGCCTATCAGTGTAGTACGGTCCCTTCACCATATATCCCAAATTGAGGATGAGCATGGTGCAGTGCCTACCCAAACCTCTATCAATATTAGTTCTTATGACTCATGGTTAATGATCGTGGATCTATAAGGAACTATTCCTTATAATCCATTATACTATGGTCAAAAATTTTAATCCAACTAACCATGGATAAGAACACTCAAGATATATCTCTTATGTCACTTGGAGTGGTGAATCCTTTTTGGATCACTCATTCATCCACCTTATGATTCATCTTATACCTCTAAGCATCCAATCAGAAGCATTCATCTATTGTGGACCCATTTATGATGGAATCAAAGCATAACACTCCTTGTATGAGATGACTTGGTATATAAGTCAAAAGACTATTATATATGACTGACACTTGAAAACATAATTCATAGACACTTGAGTGACTTAAAACAAATAGAGTTCTCATTCGGGCTATGTTCAGTGAACTTATTTTCATAAAATAAGAACCTATAAGTGTAGACACCCTATTTTATCCGAGGATCATTTAAGGTATCAGAAACCACCATCTAAGGCATTGGGGGATCATTATCTTGGCATCCTTGGAGTTATACAAATGAGCACAGGTCAATTTCTTGTCACTTAACCAAAGTGAAGTAGTTCAAAGGGCCACAGTTACGTACAAGTTACACTCCTGCATAGGTATTGATACTAAGCTCTTACACTGCTAAAAATTCAAATTTTCACATGTAGTATCAATACAAGAGGGTTTGGTTCCAAGACCTAATGAGTAATATCGATATCTAGCATGTTTGTATCGATACAAACCTTGGCAGTAGCTAAAATTCAAATTTTTAGCCAAATGTATCGATACTTAAGCAAGAGCATTGATACAAGCCCATGAAGTATCGATATATACCTCTAAGTCTTAAGAACTTTTTTGGCTCTTGGTATCATTACATGCTTCATTGTATCGAGACTCATGAACAAAAATTACATTATGTATCGATACAAAATGTTTTATATTGATACATCAAAGCATTTTTGCCTAGTTTAAACCATTTTTTATCCTTTGAAACTTTAATTTAAGCATGTTTCTTGCACCAAAAATCATCAAAAGTTATACCAAGCCTTAGCTTTGGCCTTGTGATTGGATTAAAACAAATTTTTGAGGCCTAAATAGCCAATGACAAGTGACAGTTTATGACATTATGCAAATTGCCAAAGGGTAAGACTAATTTTTCTCAATACTCAGCTACACAAAGTGGCCTTGATCTACTATTTTTGCTGAGCAAACTAATGAGTTTGCATGGAAACTGAGCATAGTACCTTGTCTGTGTGTGAGTACATGCACTAAACCCTATAATGCCTTTATTTTTTGCATTTTTTGTCTTCATGGTCAGATGGTTATGTATGCCAACTTTGGCTTAGCTAAAAGACAAAGACAGAGGCAGAGGTAGATACATAGAACCCTCTAGAGCAAAAAACCTACCATACAAACATTCTCAACAAAGAAAGCATTCATTTTTATACATTTTCTCAATATCCCTTAGCCACCAAAAAACTAAAACCCTCCCATTCCCATAGCTCCTTAAAACCACCATCAAAAACCCTTCCAAAACCTTCCATTGCAATCGTATTTCCTCTTAAACCCTCTCTATGCAGATACTTACTGAAAATCTCCTTTCTATCATTTTCGTGCTATCAACATAAAAACAATAAAGAATGTGAGTCTAAAGTTTTGACTTAATGAAAAAGGCTTAAACTTGAAACTTTTGGTATATTTTCTCCCCTTTGATATGCTTATTCTTTGATTTCTTAGCATTCTCATCATCTTAGTGGCATCTTTATGTTACCATGACCCTTCTAAAATCTTCATACATTATTATGGCCTTAGTTGTGGTAGTCTTAGGCTTGATGATCTTTTTGATGCCTTGATGCTGCTTGGATGGTCAAACATGCCATGCTTTATTTTTATCATCACAACAACCCAAGTTCATGCATTTCTTACCATGTTTCATCTACCTACATGTGTTCATTTCATATTTGAATGCTCACTTTAATATATTTTTAGTATATTCATGCATTTTTCTTTCATCTTTGTAGGTTTCACAAAACAAAATGTCTTCTTGAAGGTTCTAGCATAATTTTTTTCCTTGTTTAAATATGGTTCTTACCAAATCTATGCTAACATTCTCATGCATCTTACTGGTCATCATTTTACATTTTTGCCACCTTTTCCATTACAAAATGTCATCTTTGTTTGCTTGTATGTGCTGTTCATGTTCACTGTTATGCATGTTACATTTCATTCATAACATTTTTTCCAAAACACATGTTAGTTATTTCAAAATGTCGCAATGTACCCCAGCGTGGATCCTTGCATTTCTATGAGTGCGTACAAATTAAAATATTTTCCTGACTTGGAAATGTCTTCTTGATCGAGACTTTTCTTTGGCGATGTGATAAGGATAAGAATGTATGAATTCTCGACTTGTGGTACAGTGAAAGGGACTATAAAACGAATCGCTCATCTTATTGGTCTCAGATGACCATCGCGAAATGGTCAATGCTTAGAGTCACCATCGATTATTTTGGGCTAGGCATGATCGGATACCTATTGAAACCTATGTTCTAATTTACAAAACTCAAAACATCGATCCCGTGGTCTACTTAATGCAAAGATTCACCGTTTGGGTTCGGGAGTTGATTACGCATGATGAGGTATGAACCTTTTTACGATGCCCAAAATCGGTACCTTACTAGCTATGTCTTATCTTAATTTCGGTTCTTTCAATCTTAACTTGTCATTATTTTTATATAACCCCTTTTAATGCATGAATCTTATAGAAATAATCCAAGTTTTGATAAAAAAGATTAATCTCATATATGTCCCAGAGAGATGGGGAATATA